>ML828635.1:27056-45370 GCA_009831015.1 Picea engelmannii | reverse complement strand
TGCATGGTATATTGTGGTGTATTGGTGTAACTCTTATACTATTGTTTATTTCTCATTGAATATAATTGAATGGTTTAATTATAAGTTGAAAAAGGTTTTAAATTGTACTTGATACTAATTCACCCCCCTCTTAGTATCAACAAGACATGGGCAACAATGACCTGTGAATGGGGCCAACGTTGAAATGTTTTCAAATTGTTTATGTATGTACTAAAATTTGACATGGATAGACTATTTTCATGCCTTAATGATATGGGAGGGTTTCTAGACTCAAATTTGACTCACACACCAACTTGTTTCCATTATCAATTCATCATGTAAACCATAAACCCTAATTTTCTTTCAAAGTACACAAATTGCTTGACGCAAGTTTTAAGTTTTCGTCAGTCTTTCTTCATTTTTCTTTCAGGTTCTACATTGTATATACAATGTATGTGTATCATAGTTGTGATGAAAAATCCCTAGTTTCGTTCATTGTTTAATCAACACTATAAAAATGAGTATTGTGATGAATGGCCCATGCGTCCCTAAGGAAATTTCTATGATCTTGTACCTTGTTGTTTGACCCTAGAGAATTCCTTGGACAACCATGAGAACCATACTTCATGTTACAAATGCATTTGAAATGACCATTGTTATATCACATATTGCATTTGTAATTCCATAAATCCCTAGGCACGGACCATAAATCCCTTTTTTTTGTATTGCTTAATCAACACCATAAAAATACTCCCTTGCAGTACTAGATGCAGGGATGTGTATTGTCAATGAATTTTAAAAGGAACAACGAACAAACAATGTACTAGGTCTAGACATGGGCAACAATGACCTGTGAATGGGGCCAACGTTGAAATGTTTTCAAATTGTTTATGTACGTACTTAAATTTGACATGGATAGATTATTCGCATGCCTTAACGATATGGGAGGGTTTCTAGACTCAAATTTGACTCACACACCAACTTGTTTCCATTATCAATTCATCATGTAAACCATAAACCCTAATTTTCTTTCAAAGTACACAAATTGTTTGACGCAAGTTTTAAGTTTTTGTCAGTCTTTCTTCATTTTTCTTTCAGGTTCTACATTGTATATACAATGTATGTGTGTCATAGTTGTGATGAAAAATCCCTCGTTCGATTCATTATTTAATCAACACTATAAAAATGAGTATTGTGATGAATGGCCCATGCGTCCCTAAGGAAATTTCTATGATCTTGTACCTTGTTGTTTGACCCTAGAGAATTCCTTGGAAAACCATGAGAACCATACTTCATGTTACAAATGCATTTGAAATGACCATTGTTATATCACATATTGCATTTGTGATTCCATAAATCCCTAGGCACGGACCATAAATCCCTCTTTTTTTGTATTACTTAATCAACACCATAAAAATACTCCCTTGCAGTACTAGATGCGGGGATGTGTGTATTCTCGAACTAATTTTACAAGGAAATTGTACTAGGTCTAGACATGGGAAACAATGACCTGTGAATGGGGCCAACATTGAATTTTTTTCAAATTGTTTATGTATGCACTAATATGATACATGGATAGACTATTCACATGCCTTAACTATATGGGAGGGTTTCTGGACTCAAATTTGACTCACACACCCACTTTATTCCATCATCAATTCATCATGTAAACTATAAACCATAATTTTCTTTCAAAGTTCACAAATCGGTTGACGCAAGTTTTAAGTTTTCGTCAGTCTTTCTTCATTTTTATTTCAGGTTATACATTGTATATACAATGTATGTGTGTCATAGTTGTGATGAGAAATCTCTCTTTTCGTCCATTGTTTAATCAACACTATAAAAATGACTCTGATAAATGGCTCATGCGTCTCTAAGGAAATTTCTATGATCTTGTACCTTGTTGTTTGACCCTAGAGAATTCCTTGGACAACCATGAGAACCATAATTCATGTTACAAATGCATTTGAAATGACCATTGTTATATCACATATTGCATTTGTGATTCCATAAATCCCTAGGCATGGACCAGAAATCCCTCTTTTTCGTTGATTTCTTAATCAACACCATAAAAATCCCTCTTTTCTGTTGATTTCTTACCTTCATGGAGTCATCAATAGGGTGTTTAAAATGTCTATCAATGTAGTTTTCCCCCACATCCAGAAGGATAATCAATAAATAAGGTTCAATTACAAGAGATTGTAACTGCAAGGACCCGAGTGGAGTCATAGATTTGTCAGGTTTTAGTGTTCCCAATGAATGGATGTGTTGTTGTTGACATGGAATGGGACAACAAATGTACCTTCTAATTTTTCTTCCTTCACTTGATGTGGGCCTGGTCATTCCTAGCCTTGAATTGAAAGTTACCCCTAGTCTTAGGCATCACCCCTCATGACACTTGTCACCAAATGATTAGATCACAAGGTTGGAGGCATATGGTCATTGGGATGAGTCTTTATAACCCTACAGTAATAAGAGACATTAATTTAACTTTGACTATATTGAAAGGCCCCTTCTTCCCATGAAATGAGGTACATTCCCTTCTTGGGTCAATAATCCCGAAAATCTAAAATATGGGGAAACAAAGGGGAAGAAATAATAGAAGGTGAAAATAATGAGCAAGAATGGTACAATGACCCTTTAAGGAGACCCCCCAGTAGCAACCCTTTACATGAGGGAGACCACTTACTAGGAAACCATGACACACACTATGGTGAAATAGGGAAAAAAACATAACTTCCAAGAAAACATTTTCAAAATCAAGAAAGGACTCTTTGCAACATGTTCAAATGATTTATTTATTATAATGACACTTACTACAACCCAAGGTTTATTACCTCATGGAGGAAGAAATTTTTTCCTCCATGAGAAAATAAATGCATTTAAAAATACCAAAAAATAAAATAAAAAGGGGAATTAAATTGTCACAAGATGTGAATCAAATGATGACATAAAGGAACTATTAAAATTCCCACTCAAATTTAATGCATAAGAAAACAATGAGTTTTCCCTCCAATGGATGTGCCCCTATAAGTGAAACATGTTAGTTAGAAGAGACTTGTCCTCACATTCCTTATTTTCTTATCTCCTAAGGATATGAAACAAGGTTCTTTACACATCTCCTTTCAAAGTAGGCTTGTCCTCGAGCCACTTATGGGAAAACAAGCTCTTTAGATATCCCTACTCAAAGAAATCTTATCCTTAAG
Organism: Picea engelmannii; assembly: GCA_009831015.1. Lineage (NCBI taxonomy): Eukaryota > Viridiplantae > Streptophyta > Pinopsida > Pinales > Pinaceae > Picea > Picea engelmannii. The sequence goes on along the minus strand of ML828635.1, from coordinate 42,185 downwards.
TCACCTAAGACCCATCTTTGTAGTTTTCCAATATTGTGTTCCAACAATGCCTCAAAAACCCCTCGCAAGATGTTGGGAGTAAATACAACATTCTAGTAAAACATTGAAAGGCCCTAGTAAATCATTAATACTTTGTTTTCTTAAAGATTTAAACATATATGTTGTGTGATGAAGAAGAAAAATAGGTTTCCTTCGAATCGTCGAAGCTATGGGTTATGGGCCCATATAATGGATTGTAACATTCCTTGCAGCAACCTCGAATTCGTTCAACAATACCCCGGTGTCATTGTCAATCTCCTTTGCGCAAATCTGCACTCCCCAAGCATCAATCCTTTACCCATATGTTCCATAACTTCGAACCTGGGTCTATTTTCTGAATGACCACATGTTATGACCACACGCTAATCCAAAATGTTCTTAACTATCCACCGTAGGTGATGCAGGAGCATCTCAAGCGAGCCAGCGTGGAGGCAAAAGACAGTTGGACAAGCGCCCATCGTAAATTTTGAAATTATCTTGAAGTTAATGTGCAATATTAAATGAGATAATTAATATGGAGCACACTTGTAAAATGTAAAAGGACCTTGAGCGATCCGCTCTCGTCCTTAGTAGGTAGAAGGCATTTATAGTAGTTAATGAAAGTAGATAGAATTGAATGTTAGATTAGACAGTTTTGGAGCGCAAGAGGGAAACGGGATATAGACACCCTCATTGTGTATTGTAACAGAGGAGAGGATAGATGAGATTATGCCAACTGAGAGCATAGAGCATAGAGAGGAGAAGCAGAGAGCTATGTAGAAGAACTCCATGTATAGATGTTCTGGATTAATACAAGAAGATTTTGATTCAGACTCATGGTGTTCAAATATTCTCTATGTATGCATCTTTGAATGTTATGCTCATGGTTATTTTACTCTTTCTGTCATGCAATTTCTTTTATGCTATGTATGAATGATTTCTTGTTGAATGTCTGAAATTTGAGAGAGAGAGTAAGGGAAATGAGTTTCAATTGTTTCTCTATATGCGCAAGAGTTCCTGCAAGGAATGAAATTGAATTTTCCGCAAGGAGTGCATTGACAAAGGGATCAGAGGTTTGTCTCTGAAGCTCAGACTAGATATCTTTTATTTCTCATTCACTCAGAAGTGCAGTCAGGCACAGGAGCTGTGCAAGGAGTGCGTAGGCCGGGTAAAGTCTCAGGGTTGCAGACCTGAAGAAAGCATTGAGAGACTGTTGTTGCAAGTGTGCACAGAGTCAACAGAGTTCAACACTTAGAAGTGCTTGAAAGTCTTCCACAAGGAGTGTGCGCAAGGGTTTTTTGAAAGACTTGAAGACATGAGAAAGTTCAGAAGGATTGAACCTTCGGAGGGGTCAAAGGAAGGCAAGAGGCCAAGGTACCTTGAAAATATGAAGGAAGGCGTAGCGACGTGGGACTGCAGGAGGACAAGTTCCATGGAGAGAGATACCTTGTTTAGTTTTTGCAAAGGTTCTCAGAGGAAAAACAGACGATCGAAATTCTCAGTGGAGAATTTGCGAAGTCCTGTGAGCCGTCAGATCTCATGGAGGAGAAGGGGAGTTACCACGAGTATTCCTAAAGGTTCTAATCTCAGGAGGAGTAGAACCGTAGATCCAAGCCACAAGAGCCGTTGGATTTACTTGTAAACTTCTATTTCAGGTTTTCGTGAGTGGAAGTCCCATAATTTGTGCAATAGGACTCGCGAAATCATGAAACGCGAAGTCCCAAGGGGAAAAAAGGATCATGTGGGCCACAGGAATTGGCAGGGTGGACAGGTGGTGTCTATCGACATGGAGGTCGAACTCTGTTGACCATTTCGGGGTTTTTTGGGGTGAAGACATGAACTCTTTTCATTAGGATTCATGAAATCGCGAAGTCCGAAGCCCCGATGGAAAGAGGGGTTGTTGAAAGGTCAACCTTGCAAGCGCATCAGAGTTTTTAAAAATCGAGTTTCAGGAATCGAGGGAATGATTTGCTTGACATCGCGACCACCAAAATCGTGATAAGGAGAAATCCAAAACAGGGAGAGAAAGAGTCAGTGTTGACTGTTTTCAGGTTATCGAGGATTGAGAGATAAGACGCTTGACCACCGGATTCATGAAAGTGTGAAGTCCAATCTCCCTAAGCATAAGGGGGAATTACTCGAAGTAAATTGTGGGTGCAGATTTCCTGAAAGGGAAATAGAGGAGTCATTTCCAAGGACTCTCCGAGCCAGCGAAAGAGGAAAATATCCTATGTACGTGACCTTCCAACCTGCAGGTTGTGGGAGGGTTGCGTCAGTAGGTTTATTTTGATGATGTATGGTCGGCATCATTTCAGGGGGGTTGACTCTTCACTCAGATCTCGAGACAAGGGACCCCAGAAATCCACTTTATACTGACGCATGGATTTCTCATCCCGCACATGCTCTTATTTCAGGCGATTGACTTATGTTAATGCCCTCGTCATTTGTCATGCAAAAAGGCTATATCATCGTCAATCCATTCTATGATCGACGATCGATCATTCACCGTACTAAAATATGATCATTTGAAAGTATCTCGGAGTTGCAACTCGGATAGATGGCCTATGTCTCACACTTACATCCAAACACAATTACGCACACAATCACACATGAAGTAGAATGCACCATAATACATAATTACAAAAATTCATTATCTATTCGAGCTCGAATTTCACTATGGCCTCGATGGTCCCGATCGCCTCTCAGCTAATCTACACACTCACCCTGGTATTACATTATGTAGGGGCCTCCCAAAAAACACCCAAAGATTCATAATTTATAACAATTAAAACGTAATAAGGATCAAATCACTGAAAGGATCCGATCTAACTCCCAAAAATCGCTCACAATCAATTAAAATATGCTTAACATAGCAGTTACAAAAACAAATTCAATCAATTGTAGAGGAAATCGTATCCTCAAGGCCACATCCACTTCTGGAAGGTTCAAATTTCAAATTTTAACTCGGGGGGGGGGTGGTTGATGCTCTTGCATCAGACTCCTGGGGTACAAAAATATTCATGATCTCCTAATCATGTGTTTTAATTGTTGCATCTCATTCATCTACTTTCTCTTCATGTATCACTGAGTCTTTCCTTATTCTCAACAGTGAGCTGTAACGAAGCCTCCACTTTCATAATCATCATCTTCGTTGTCATCATCATTATCATCATCGTGATTGACATCAGCATTGTCATTGTCATCATTTGTTTTTCTTCTTTGTCATCATAATAATCATTGTTGTCATCAACAACTTCATCATCATAATCGTTGTCATCATCATCTTCATTATCATCATTGTCATCATCATCATCATCATCATCATCATCATCATTGTCATTGTCATCATCATAGTGATTTCCATTTTCATGATCATCATCATAATCAACATTTTCATCCTCCTCCTCCTCCTCATCATCATCATCATGATCATCACCATTGTCATTGTTGTCATAGTCATCATCATCAGCGTCATCCTTGTCATCATCATCATTGTCGTTTCCATCATCATTGTCATCATCGTAATCAACGTTGTCATTGTCCTCCTCATCCTCCACATCATCATCATCGTCGTCTTATATGGGTCAAGTTATATAGGGATTACAAGATAGGGGTTATGTCAATAAAGGGAGTCACAAATTAAAAGGGAATAATTTTCATTTTATAAAATCTATGGTAAAAGGGAATAATTTTATAACATATGCTAAAATCTAATGGTAAAATCATTTTATAACATATGGTAAAATCATTTTATAAAATCTATGGTAAAATCATTTTATAACATATGGTAAAATCTAATGGTAAAAGGGAATAATTTTAATTTAATAAAATTACAGTAAATTTAATTCAATAATAAAATTAATTTAATTCAATTTATAAATTTAATTTAATAATATACATATTATATTTTTATATAATATATAATAAGAAATAATAAATAACAAAAAAAAATGTAACAAAACCAAAAGAAAGAGACAAAAACTGTGTTTGAAGATATTCGTGCTCACTCACTGTGTTTGAAGATATTCGCACTCACTCGAGACTGCAACAAGGAGACAAGACAACCATCAAGGAGGCCCTATCCATCCATAGGGCGAGCGATTACTGCAACAAGGAAATGGGACCACCATCATTCCCACACAAGCCCACCATCAAGGAGGCCCTATCCAGCCATAGCACGAGCGATTACTACAACAAGGAGACAGGCCCACCATCGTACCCACATGATCCCACCATTGAGGAGGCCCTATATAGCCATATCACGAGCTATTAATGGTGAGAAAATCTGCGAGAACACAAGCCCACCAACAATTCTACCAAAATCGGTGAGAACCTCTTCATTTTAATTTTTCTAGGGTTATTTTTTATGTCAAAATGGTTTGTTTATGTGTGAGCGATTCTTTGGACATGATTTTGGGGTTTTGATATAGGATGGGGGTTCTGATATAGGGCCCATGGAAATTCCAACTACAATTGTAGTCATATCTCCTCCTTCATCCATGTCATCTATCCTATATAAATGAGGCATGCTTTCTTGCAAAACAGTTGGAGGAACTATGTCCAGAATCTTGAGACTCTTAAAAACAAAAGTCCTATCCAAAACTTCATTTTTCCATTGTTGACATTGTCTTTGGTTCTATTACTAGTTTACTAAGTAAGTCAAAGAAAAAGATATGTTCTCAACACTTTAATTAAATTATAGACTCCTTTCTTATTCCAATAGTATTACTATGTGCAGAATGATCAATTCCATATACAAATCGTAATTATTTTAATGTTTCATGTAGCATTGTTAGGTACTGAAGGATTGTATCATCTAATGTACGAATAAGTGCCTCTGCTTTGAAACTCCCTGTGAAACTTATGCACCTCTCAATATCTACTTCAAGTAAGATAGTCACTTGTGGAATAAATTATTCCATCATCCTTACTGTCTCACTAAGATAAACTCCTTGAATACCCACACCACAAGGAAAAACTCCTCATAAGTTTAGAGAAACAATCTCAGCCAAAAGAATTACATGTTCCAATTCACCATGCCTTTGTTTATAAATCTCATATGGTGAATAAAAATCCCTTAAATTATTTTCCAAAATTGTTATATCAGCAACTACAAACAAGTGATTAATATTTCTAGCAAAAGCTCCAGTCATACTATGCAATTCAATTAATGTCTCAAGATTTTTAGTCTTAATTCCAATACTTCTTAAGGTCTCTCTAGGTGATAAATGCGATAATACTCCTATCAAAGTCATTATTCCAATCGAGGCTTCCCCGATTGTACCATCAATATGAGAAACGAAGCTCACAGATATCATTGATATTGTCTCAATCAACAAATTTGGTACTAGCAATTTATACTCCTCTAGAAATACATGCACCATTTCTATTCTTTCTCCAGCTCATGAAGAACCTCATCATAAAAATGAGGTGACCAACTCAAAAACTAAGTATAGTTGTCATTACTCATGGAAGAAATAGTCATTGTTTTCATTTTCACATTTTCAAAATATGAAACTTCACCAACAACAAACAAGCAATGTATCATATTAGCTAAGGTTTATGCAGCCCAAGAAAGGTCTTCATTTCACTCAGGCAGAGATCTCACTGCTTGCAATCACCAAATTATTATTTTGAAATGTTTTCATCAAGCAGGTTACTAACTCTAGTTACTACTGCTTCAGAAACCCTCACTGAATTGCAATATTGACATTTATAATTCTGCATTGGTATGCATGGCTCTCTTATTACCTATATAGTGTTGGGTCAAATATCTACTACTTATTTTTCTATGACACCAACATGCTATGGAAGCAATGTGTCAATCCCACCAAATATGGATCTTTGTGACACATGACTTGACTACATATGGTTGATGTAGGCGTTAATCTCTTAGAGCACAAAATAAACCACATAAGTTGTAATATGGGCCTTGAAATCGTACTATATAGTGGTCCATCAAAATCACTAGGGTTTATTTCCCTTAGATCATTAGCCTATGAAATGTACCCTAGGACCAATGAAATCTTATACTTTCTCATATGATCTGAAGTTATAAACACAAGATGTCTTTTATATGGGTTTGAGTAGTCAACTATTGTTGAAGTATTACTTATACAACTAGCAATTATGATTCTTCTTTATTATTATAATCATTTTTATACAACTAGCAACTATAATTATGATCTTTCCAACTCCCCCTTCCTTGCCTTCTGGAAACCCCAATTTTTTTCCCACATGATTTGTGTCGCTGACTCTTGCCATGCCTCCGGGTGCCTATATTTCCAACTTGCCTTGGTGTGCCGTAGAGAAACCCCAAGTTTCTTCCCAGATGTGAGTTGTGTCGCTGGCTCCTCGGTTTTGTTGGTTGGGCACTCCTCTTTCTTACTCGACTTGCCTTTGGGTGCCCCTCTTGCCAACTTTCCTTTTGTTGCCTCTAGAAACCCCAAGTTTTCCTTACATTCAGGAAACCCCAAGGTTTTTTCCCAATGCACCCGTGTCACTGGCTCTTTTGGTTTTGTTGGTTGGGCACTCCTCTTGCCAACATGGCTTGCCTTTGGGCGCTCCTCTTGCCAACATGGCTTGCCTTTGAGCGCTCCTCTTGCACACTTTATGAAACATGCAACTTTATGCAACATGCAACTTACGCAACAATGCAACTTATGCAACTATGCAACTATATGAAACTATATTATGCAACTTATGAAACTATGAAACTATATGCAACTATGCAACAATATGAAACTATATGCAACTATGCAACTTACGCAACTATATGAAACTATGCAACTTTATGCAACTTTATGCAACAATGCAACTTATGCAACTTTATGCAACTTATGCAACTATATGAAACTATATGCAACTATGCAACTATATGCAACTTTATGCAACAATGCAACTTATGCAACTTATGAAACTATATGAAACTATATGCAACTATATGCAATTGTGCAACTATATGCAATTATGCAACTATATGTACAAACCAATAGAAATATGTAGAATAGAATGTAATAATTATATCAACAAGAGAATTATGCACTTCAAGGGGGAAACCTCCTTGGCCACTTCGAGGGGGAAATCTCCTTGACCACTTTGAGAGGGTTATATCCTTATACAACTAATTATAATTGAATAATAATCTACACCCTTTTACATTGAATGGTCTACATACAAATATAATTCATTAGATGTTTATTTGAATAGTCATGAAAGTTCAAACCTACATGCAAGAAACCAAATATCCCCATGCTACTGAGGGCTTCATTCCATCCTCCTTAAGGTTCAATGCTCCTCCAAATGTGTCATCCTCCAAATAAAACAAGCAACCTCCATATGCATGCTTCATGAATAATTCCACCAGTCCACATAGGTCTACAATTTGCTAAGGAAGTGCATCACATAGGTGTTATCACTGGAATTTCATCCGCAAATGGTTACAGGAATCCAACATCTTAAAAAAACTTATTAGTTCACTCATGGACCAAAAATGCATCTTCAAAAGGTCCAAAACTATACAATCAACATGCATGAAAAATACACAAGGTGCGCGTGCACGTGCGACAGTCATATAACGTCAAGAAAGAGCACATGCACCCGATGCGCGACTGTGGACTCAAAAATCCGTGCACACCTCAAAACGACACATTTATGATATTGGTCGGCCTTCCACCTACTTTTGGTTCAGCCTCCAAGTCGATTTGACATCCAAATCTCAGTTCAATCTGACTGGGGGACTGATCAAAGACCTAAAGGGCCCCTTATTCACACTAAGAACTGGTTGCATGATACCTCAAAGCTATGCTATAAAAGGAAGCCATGGGTGCACTATATTTTCAAGGAATTCATTTGTATTGTTATGTTGTTGATATTCTCTTGGAGGATCCTTTGTTCTTATCAAGAGAATGCTAGCACCATTTCAGTTAGCCATTCATATCACCTCTAGAGTGGATGTGATTTGGATTCTATTCACCATTTCATTTTAGTTCCCTACTTGTAAGAAGAGCTCAATATTTGGGGGTCTAAGAGACCTCCCTTGGAGGAAGAGGGGACCCAAAGTCTCCCTTTCTCTTTGGTTTTCTTCTTTCCACTAATACAATCCTTTCCATTGGTGGCATGAGTCTTGTTTATTTATTGTTCTAATGTCCTTATGCACTCTAGTTTAATTTGTTTTATCATTCTTAGTTTAATTCTTTGCTTATAGTTTATGCTTTATACTTCTAAGTCTTTCATCTACTGTTGTCTTACCTAGCTAACCCAACTGGGCTTGTAAGCACCCTTATTTTTCTCATTTAGGTGACAAAAGAGGTGCAACAATAGGCATCAAGTCAAGGTATAACAACCCATGAGTAATTTATCTCTGATGTGTATGTCCATGATGGTACAACTAAATATATTCAACACACCATGCACTCCATATCATATGAAGCACCCTCAAGCACTGTCTAATCATTTTCAAAGTAACCCCAAGAGAAAACAAGATCAAAAGAAAGTTCTTGTAATAAAGTCATAATAAATGACTTAATTTTCTCAATGAAAATGACTTAATTTTCTTAATGAATAAAACAAGTCATTAGGAGATTAGGTATTTGAAAGGTATGCAATATACTCAAGCTACATCTCTGATCATCCTTATGTATTAATACATCTTGCATGAGTGAAGTATCAACAAATGAATAATCAAATTATAATCTCGCTCATCTTTTGGAATTTTATATTTGTCAACATATGTGTGTGGTTTGTCTGACTTGTAAATATTATATGTTGATTTGTCTTTAGTCTCATTGACCGGTTCTAGATCAACTAGATCTGAAAAGGTAATGAAAATATTTCATATGTGCATGCAATTTGTTATTGCCAAAGGAGGGTCATGTAATTATGATGCTGAGAGAATAGGTGACATTAAGTTTCCCTTGAGGTATAAACATCTAGTGCAACTATGGGAACCTAATGATGGGTCTCTCTCTCTCTCTCTCTCTCTCTCTCTCTCTCTCTCTCTCTCTCTCTCTCTCTTAGGAGTAGTTGGATGAAGGAGGAGGGATGGAAACTATATAGGAGGATACTAAAGACATCCAGTTGGTCGATTATTCAAACGATCCCAAGGAGGTGGTCCAATTTTTTTAGTGTACAAGTTTGTTGGCATAGGGGCAGACCCAGGGTTCAACGCTACAACAACACACCAACAAAACCCTAATTATCGGCCCTTTCGACAACACCTGTGAAGTAGATGAAGTCTCACCCAAGGTAGAGGTAGGGGTGGTTGCAGGACTCCAATGTCTACAACCTTAGCTGGGACACAGATCTGTGATTACAACACCTTAACAAAGCACTTATCAGTTACAGTTCGTTAATATTCAGCCTTAGTTTACAACGTAGCTAAACCCTAACAACAGATCAACGCAGTATTTATATATATCCAATAGATTCAAGTACTAATCATACAAACATAGATCAGATCTAGCATTTATTCACATTATTCAACACTAATCTACCATATTAGTTCCTCCTAAGCATACATCAAAGCACTAAGCATTCAATCACATAGATAAGAGAACAACCATAAATAACATAGCAACCACAACGCGGGATATATGTGGTTCACCCCCACCCTGGGGCTACGTCCACTAACTCTTCTTCTTTATTTATTTCTGTCAATATTCTACATGCACAGAGCCATGATACCTTACTCTACAGAGGACAGGAGATTTGCACACCTCGCTAGATCCTCCTTCCCTGAAGTACAACACAAAGCCTTCCACAGTCTCTTACAATCACTTGCACTTAGCTCTGCAAGTCTCACACAATATGCACAAAGCAATTACAATTACCACTTGAACTTAGCAATTAGCACTTAGCACTTAGCATCACATACTCGTCCCTCCTTTGATCACATAGATCAAACTCTAGCACTTAGCACACTGGCCTCTTCTTACATCACCTAGCTATCTATTTATACATTACAAAATGGGCCTAAACATGGGTAAACCCATGGGTCGACATCTCTATTCCCATTACATAAGCCCAAAACCCAAAAATCCCTAAAAAGGGGTCGAGATCCCATGATCTTTGCTTCAACTTGCACTCCGTCTTCGACAGCTTGTCGAAGTCCCAAAAGTAGGTCAAACATGACCAATGATCCTCAAAACTTGGTCAAGGTCCAATAGGCCCCCAACACTCACCTGTGACTCATCCTGAGTCACTCTAGTTTGGGTAGTTGTGCTTCAAAAGCCTCGAGCTTGGCTCAAGCTTCTTCGACCTATTGTTGCACCAGGGCCTCCTACTCAGTGAACTCTTGGATGAATGTTTAGTTGATAAGTCCCTCTAAAAATTGTTCGATTGCAACGACTACTTGTTCCAACTCTGCACCTCGACCTTCAATCTCCTCAAACAGTTAGCAAGCTTCATCCTGGACTGGTTGCAGCCTTTGAGTCACTTCCATGACTTTGCTCTAAATGGTGTGGACCTACTTTTGAGCAGTGCATTGTTCTTTGGATTGCTTCATCCTTTCAATTGTTGACAGGAGCATCAACTATGCCTATACTATTGTTGCTTATTGCTTTGCCTCCTGGATCTATGACTCCAATACCTTCATCTCGGTATCTTTAGTGAGTCACTCATAATTGTGTGCACTACGAGCACTTAGTTGTTTGCATTCCATGGTGAATTCTCTGATCCTCTCAACTGCGCTTTGGGTAGTGGCTTCTCTTTGATCTTTCATTTCCTACGGGGTACTTGGCACTACTCATAACTCGAGGTCTGTGATTCTCTATTGAAGTTGTTGCATAGCTTCCGCAAGCTACTCTACTTGATGTTCCACAGGGTCTTCCTCCTTTTTCTCTAAGCCTTTCACAGAGTAAAGTTCTTTGCTGACTGCTTCTTTTACTCCCACCTACTCTACGAGCAACTTCTCTTTCTCTTGCTTGATCTATGCTTTCTCATCTTCAAACTTAGTTTGGAGGGCATCCTTCTCTTTCTTTGCAACTCAGCGTTTCTCTATGACTACTTTTTGTACTTTCTTTAGGGCCTTTGTGGCCTGTTCGGTTTCTTTCTGTGCGTGACAAAGGAGAGCTTCAGTTGCATCATCTAGTCTGCAGAGTTGGGAAGGCTCATCTCCCAACTTAGGTTCTTCTGATGGTGGGGGCGCAGTGGATACTGCGCTGCTAGATTGAACGACTTGTTGTACCCCTTTGAGTTCAACCTTGATTCTATCATACATCTCCTCCTACTTGGCTTTATGTTTCTGCAAGATGTCCTGCGAGGCATCTGCTACAACGATGATGATAAAGTTGAAGTCATCTACAGTGAGCACAGTCTGCATCTTAGTCAAGGTGGCTCTAGATTTCTTTTGGGAAGTGGATTTCATGGGAGAAACCTTCCTTTTCTTCAAGGGATTAGCCTCATCAGCAGGATCCCTAGGCAGTGTTACTTTGCCTTGCTTCTGTTGGTCCTCTTTTCCATTTGTCTCTTCTACTTCATCATCGCCCCCTCATCCAGATGATACTGAAGCAATTCCTTCCGATGCACTGCTCAAGTTTTGGACCTCTTCGATCTTCTTCCTTCTACTGGGTCCAGGATGATCCTTTGCTTCATGAGTGGTCTCAGGTTTGTCGATTAGTTCAGGGTCTGATATTTTTGCGGGGTCTGCGGGGATGAGGAGTTATGCAGACCAGTCCTTGGTGATCTTGTCAAGGTCCTCCTATGTGAGTTTGTAGTATGATTGAAGCTCTTCTTTGTGCTCATCTGCATGCGTGGTGATATAAATGAAGTGTCGATATGCTTGAAACTTCATGAGGGATCAAAACTGATGCAGGGCATTCGGCATCATGCGAGGGAAAACTTTGTTAGCCCTCTTCAGTTGGAGATAATAGGTATGAAAGACCGCATTCGACTAACATTGTTTTCCCATATCACTCGAGTACCAAAGCGTGGTGAACTTCACAGCGAGTGGCTCAAACAGCTCAATTTCTAGGAAGGTCTCACCTTCCGACATTTCCCAAGCGGTAAATGTGATGAGGATCAGGAGCCAGCTAAAGTGGCACTCATAGCCCTGATCCCGAGCTTCACAAAAATCTAATTCCAGTTGGTTTACCAAGTACTTCACCCAGTTCATCTGGAGTCCTTCTACACATTTCTCAACTAGGTCAACAATGAATCCTGTGACTTGTGTAGGTTGGTTCTTCCTCACTAACTTCTTTACGATCAGCTGGTAGGCCAAGCGCACTACACCATTCTGGATGTAAGATACCTTGTAGCCTCACTTTCCCTTTTCTACATCGTTGTAAGTGTCCTTAATTCTCTGTGTCAAGGCACGGTCGGAAGCCTTCCCTGGGTAGAAGTCTTGCGGGTCAGGTCCTTTCATGCTCAATCTGGTGATCCTATGGATCAACGACGGATCGACTGTGATGCATATATCTATCCATAGATAGACACCATGGCAACATGAGAGCATAATATTAACACATGCGTTAACCTCCTAGTGCCTTCCAAAGTGTGGGATCTTCATCACGTTCAAGAGGGTGGATTGTGTGAGGTTCATAGTCCATGGATGGGGGATTATTTTTGAGTTCTTCCCCTTCGTCCTGGTTAGATACTTGTAAGGAGAAACCATGTTGTAATTCTTGTGGTCACCTAGGTTGAAGTCACTGAACTTCAACGTCACGATCTTATCTTGTTGCATTCTAACTGCACATATCCCCTTCGAGAGGTACGAAATAACCATGGTGTAATCAAAGTCCCTCAGGACACTGTCACGTCTCACCGTGCTAGCCAAAGGTGGGATGTAGTCGAGTAAGATGGTCGGGATTAACTTCGCATTTGCTAGATCATCTTTGTTCTTGGTTCTCTTCTCTGTTGTCGGTCGAGATGGTCCGGATCTGCGAGAAGTCAATGGAGAGGCTTGTACTCCTCGCATCGATGAATCTTGAATTCCTATGGGCATCACTCTCTCAGCCGTCATATTAATTAAAACTTCCTCAACTGACTTCTCCACAACATTGAGCTCGTCCAACATGCATGCTCTTGATCAAAAACTTGGGTGGATGGATGAGTGACAAAGCAATAGAATCGGTATCGAAATTAGTAAGCATAGTGCAGTAGAAATGGTTTCTCTTGTTAGCTATGATACAATTCACAAAAGTGTTCTTGGTGCAACACTCGATGGACTAAGTAGACATGATGTAACAGATCTCTCCAACAGATAAGAAGTTTTCCATAAATGCAATTATGTTCGTTGTGGCATGGCCCCAATGGCCTGATGGCGAGATTTATGGTCATAACTATTTTTCTAACTGTTCTGGAACGTCGGTCCAATGATTATAATGCTTCCAATGGTCATATCACTTCGCCATGGTGAAGTGCCATGGGGCATTGTTCTGATATCCCGACGAAGTTCCAATTTTGCAAATATTCCTTCAGCGAAGTTCCCTCTGGGCCCTTCTATAACTTTTTGACCTTTGTTCTCTTCTTACTGAGCTTTATAGCCTTCTTCCCTATGATCTTCGTCTCGATATTTGTAGTATACCAGATATAAAAAGAATGCAGAAAAGAAATAAAATGCTAGAAATGGCAAAATAACAGTAATATAACCAACATAATCTCCACAATAACACAGAAATGATATAAGAACAACACCAAAAATAGCACTTTGATTCAGAAAGAAATGTTCACAGGCCTCTTCGAGGGGGCAACCTCCAGTCGAGCAGTGCTCTGTTACAATAATCTCCAAGCTAGGGTTTTCATACCCTCGACCCTTATTTATACTAAATATGTCTATCAAGAGAAGCATCTAGAGGAAGATCCTTCTAGAAGCAGAAGCTTCTATTAGGTCTTCTTACATCCGCCTTATTCTATTTTATTGAAAGGCCTTATTAATATTGAACTTTATTACATCTGAATATATTTCTCTACCTATGTGCGGGTGAGGACCCTAACATGTCTTCCCCCTTAAAAAGAGCCTTGTCCTCAAGGCTTGAGATGTGGAAACTGCTGCAGAATGGTAGTTGGTTCCCAAGTGGCATCTGTTGGAGTTATATCTTTCCACTGGACTAGCACTTCCTTGATGGTTCTCTGATGTAGGCGATGCTCACGCTGGTCCAAAACTGCTTCTGGTTGTAGCCAAATGGATCCTTCTTCAACTAACTCGGGAAGGTTGGTTTGAATTTGGCACCTTGTTCCAAACACCTTCTTTAAGCATGAAACATGAAAAACAAGATGTAGCTTCGAATGACTGGGCAGAGCTAACTGATAGGCGACTTGTCCCACATGCTTGAGAAATGTATAAGGATCATAAAATTTGAGCACTAGCTTCTGACAATGCTCAACCTTGAGGGAATTTTTCTTGTATGGTTGCAGTCGCAGAAACACCTGATCCCCTTCTGCAACTTGATGTTCAGAGCGATCTTGATCTGCTTGTTGCTTCATGTGATTATGTTCCATGACCAAGTTCTCTTTGAGGGTACGAAGAATGTCCTCTGGAACTGTAAGTGTTTGGTCAACCGCCTGAACCTTCGAGGTACCCGGTAAGTATGAGAGAACTGAAGGTGGCTTATGTCCATATAACACTTCAAAAGGAGTCATCTGTGTAGTTGTATGGTAGGAAGTGTTGTACCACCATTCAGCTAGGGGTAACCATTGATCCCACTGATTTTTCTTTTCAGAGGAAAAACACCTCAGATATGTTTCCAAACACTTGTTGACAACTTTTGTTTGACCATCATTCTGGGGATGATAAGTTGTGTTGAGATGCAATTGGGTGCCCTGTAGCTTGAACAGTTCTTGCCAAAAATTGCTTGTGAAAGTTGGGTCACGATCAGAAACAATAGAGTGCATCATGCCATGAAGCTTGAAGACCTAGTCCATGAAAATTTGAGCCACCATGGATGAGGTAAATGGGTGTTGAAAAGCGCAGAAATGAGCATATTGTTGGGACCACATATTGTACCTTTTTGCCCATACTTTTTGCCATTATTATACCCTTCATCACCTGTATTTAGACTCATATTATCATTTCATCTGATCACTCCAAGGTATACAACGTCCTTTCTCATCACTATATGTTTAATTTGTTTTGCATAATACTTTACATTACTTTTTGACCTAACCATTGATTAG
>ML828634.1:23270-59156 GCA_009831015.1 Picea engelmannii | reverse complement strand
AAAGGTTCCTTCTCACTCATGAGAAGTATGCTTGAACTAGCCTCCTCTTTAGTTCCTCTCTCTCTTATTGGCAGTAACATATGTGTACGACCATTCCTTTCGAGGGTGTAAGTGTTTTTCCTCCCATCATGTATGACCTTCCTGTCATATTGCCATGGTCTGCCCAACAAAACATGACAAACGTCCATAGGTATGAAATCACACATAATTTCATCTCTATACCCACCAATCTTAAATTCGACTTTGCATTGTCGACTTACCATCATTTGGTGTCCCTCCTGCAGCCACAATACCTTATACGATTTTGGATGTGCAGTTGTCTCTAGATCCAACTTCTCCACCATTTATGTGGACACTAAATTATCAGTGCTCCCACTATCAATTATTACCTTGCATATCATGTCCTTGGTCTTGCAAGTAGTCCTAAACAGACTGCTCCTCTGAACAAGATCTTTCACCTCTTTCTCTGGTTTCAAGAGGACCTTCCTCATCATGAGTGATGTTCCTTCCTCTGTTGCTTTTGCTTCCATCTTTGTCTCCATATCCTTCTATTGTGCTTCAAATATGTGAGATCCTTTGGCTCCTGTATTCTTTCTCTCGGGACATTCCCAAGACATATATTCCATCTTCCCATAGGCGTAGCATCTCACTTCCCCACCTCTGCCTCTTCCTCTTACTTGAGGAAACGAGTTTCTGCCACCATAGTTTCCACCCCTAGAGATTTCTCCTCTAGTATATTTCACCTAGTTGTCAGAGATGTTAACATATAAGACTGATCATGTTCTCCAAGGATTATATCATTCCATAAAATAAAATCCTCCTCGGAGTATGCAAGCTATAGTTGAGTTGGCGCTGTGAACTAGTTAATAAAGAAGGTTGTAGGTTGTATAGGCTGCAAGCATCCTGGTGCAAGTATGAAATTACCAGGATCAACCTCATAGCCATCAGGTACTCCATGATATTTTTTTATCTTGTTTGGAGATCATGAAGGGTTTTTCTACTTTATTCTCCTTTGGTGCTACGAACTGGCTTAGGTGCTACATATTTAGACATGTGCTACAAAATGTGTTGCTGAAACTCTGTTTTAAGACTGTTGAACTAGCATTTTTGACCAGTTGACATCCAAGAGGATTTCCAGGTGAACCAAGATGAATTTTAAAAATCCAAAGGAGGTTATTGTCAAGCATGTACCCAAGAACATTAACCTCTTTTATTTTTCAAATAGGTGTCACATATTGGGAGATTCGAAGGAATCTTTGAGGCCAATTGTTTCAGTTTTCATGATTTCCTGTTTGAGACATGTTTTTGTGACACCTATTGCGGCCAGATGGAGATGAATTTAACAAAACTGAGAGAGGTTTCTCTTCATAAAGAGCTTATATACAAACACCACTCTCATATTTTACAAAACTGTTATGGTTTTATAATTACAAGTGGCATTTTGAAGCCTATTTTTTAAAATTTTGCCTCCTGAAAAGCAGGAAATTAGTTAAAACGTGTCATATTTTGTTTGTAATTGTTTCTATTTTGGGAAAGGGGTTGGAGTTCGAATGGGTGAGTTGGAAAGGACCTATATGGATATATATTCATTTTACAAGAAGGTAAGAGGGTTGGACTCTTGGCTGGAGGAGCCATTTCTCTTGTTCCTGGGTGTAAAGACTCCAAATTTTGTTTTGTAGTTCAATGCAGAAGTTATCTCCTTCAGGAGTTTCAGATTCATCATAGTGTTATGTTTGGATTGTAAATTTCCTATGTTATATTCATTACCATTTATTGTTAATATATTTATAGTATTTGACTGAGAGGAAATGTTTGGAATTGATTCTAGTTTAATGCTCCATTCATACATCAAATGCTTATTGTGTTGTTTGTAAATCACTGGTTCAAAATTCATTCTTTCTTAGTGCTTTGTTCTAGTAGTTTCCGTCTATGTATGTTATTCTGAAGTTGCAATAAGAATTCATCCATGGGTAGATACTCTTACTATGGTGGACTTCCCCCTCTTTTCAAAATCTCATGTCATAAACTCTCAATTGTTGAACATAGTGCTTACTTTGCCTCAAACCTTCAGAAATAAACCAACTAGCCATTGACTGTTAAGGAATTAAGATTTCAGGTTTTGACTCCATTTCCCAATGATACCTTTTCCTTGCTTGTCCTACCAAATTTTATAAAAACAAACCTGTTCTTATCAGAAATCCGACCTTCTGAATGTTATTGTTGAATATCTTTTGAGTCTTAGAGCCTTTTGGCCCTTGAGATAGCCCTCTCTGATTGTATAGGTCAGAAATACAGTCTAAAGTAGGTTGAAATGGTTACCTTGGGGTTTCCTTGATATATCCCAAGGAAAATACTGAGTGATAAGATCTTGGCGCCATTGCCGGGGAACCAAAGCTATCATCTTCCTTGGGAAAGAACGACAAATCTTTAGAGCTGATTGTTGATGGTGAACAAATGTCAGATACAAGAAGGCCATGTACCTTTCACCTGGTGACTCCACTCCTGATTAAATCAAATTTACAGACTCCACTGGAGGACGAGCTCACATGACAAAGATATGGAAGTTTAATATGGAAGAATTAGGTGCTTAGGCTTGAGTTTTCTTCAAGAAGTATTATTCTATTTTATCAATATCTTCTTGTCCTTTCCTAATTTTTCCAAAAGAATTTTTCTTCATTTACTGCATTCAAATGAAGACCATGAACCCACTCTTGTATATCCTTCACTACAAAATGTAAATATACCTTCTCCTCATATAGATGATTATGACCAAGACCCTTTATCTGAGTCATATGATAACCTTGAACAACGTTGTAAGTTTTATGAAATCAAAGCTGATATACCGTATTTTGTACCTATTCTTGTATCTTCCAAGATTCAACAGAGATACAAACCTTTAAAATTACCTTCCACTCTTCATGATTTTCCTCCAAAGCATTACAAATACCTTCCTGTTTTTGATGGAGAAATTGAGAACCTTACAGCTGAAAAACATATTCATGCTTTTGAGCTTTTCATTGACCTCTTTGAAGTTGAACATGATGATGTTTGTATGAGAGTCTTTTCCCAGTCTTTACGAGGGGATGTCAAGCAATAGTTTAGGCATTTGTTGCCTGAGTCAATCAGCTCATGGAAGGAACTAAGTCATGATTTTTTGAAATTTTGGGGCAAAAGAAAGTCATGGGAACTATTCCTTCCAGAATTTTATGCCATGAGAAGAATGAATAATGAAACTGTCTCAAATTTCAATAAGAGATTTGCTAGTCATTATTACAAAATACCCAAAGAGATCTAACCAACTGAAGGTACTGCCAAGTTATATTATGCTATGGCCTTCCATTCAGATTTCTCTTTTTATCTCTTGGAGAGGAAGTCAGTGTCTTTGCAACAGATGTTCTCTGATGCCCAAGTGTTATTGGATAAATCCATAAGTGCGGACACAAACCGATCTCCCTAGATCCACCTGGATCTAGAACAAAGCAAGACAGAACATGACTCTTTCCCTAGATTCTAACCATTGAATTAAATAGGAGGCAAGAGCAAAGATCATACCTTATTATCGCTTCATATGGTATTTGTTGCTCTCGCTTCGCTCCAGTGCTCTCGTGCAGCCAAGACCAAGACAACACAAACCAACCAAAGTGAAGAAAGCACAATCTATTCAACAATCAATCTATGTATATGATCAAGGAATTTTACAATAAAGTGGAATTAGCTTTATGGGAAAAGGACATATTATTGTATCATATTAATGGAAAGTAAAGATTACAACCTGAGCCTTGATGTCGCAAACTTCCTTTCGATGGCCCTTGGCTCCGACACACACACTTGCTCACTTGCATGAACAAGATCAACTCCTTTTGGATAAACTTGCTGGAGTCTCCAAGCTGCTGTAGCTTCAGTCCTTCACACAATTCTTTCACTCCAATGAATCTTGCTTAGCCTTGCTTCACCTTGCTTAACATTTTCAATGATAATTCCCTCAATATATAGGAGAGAATGAATTAGTTACTTGGATAAGAATGATCCCAAAATATTAGGGAATCCAGTACTAGGATAACCATTCGAATGCCATCTCATCCTTCTAGAAGATTCCCTTCTAGAAGCATCGAGAATTCATCTTTTTCCTTGCTTTAGAAAGAGTTCGCACCCTAGTAGTTCAACATAGTGCGAACTTATTACACCCTATATTAAGGAAGCCTGAAAGAATCATGCATTCTCACAGACAAATATACTAGCAGCTTGCGAACAGTCTTCAAAAATGAGTTTTCTGGAAGAGATGAAAATAAATTTTTCTCAGGAGAAAGTTCTTATGAAGAGCATGAGTACACCATCATTAATACATCATCATGATGACCAAAATCATGGGTAATAGAATGCCCCCCAAAGTATGAGGTTGGAACCAGTGACAACTGATAGACTTTGTAAGCTACATGTGTGTGTCGAGAACCAGAAGCACACCTAATCGGAAACCTGCGAACAACCAAGCATCTGCAGAATATCATATATATCAATTCTGAGGTAGGCATTCCCAAACTCAGATCACAGACTGATGATATTATAGATATGGGTCATGGTCACCAATCATACACTGTGGATCCATGCCGTCAAAATATAGCATAGCCACCGAAATACACTGTGGATCTATGTGAGAAATTTCAAATCAAGACAACATAGCCACAAGACATACACAGTGGATCTATGTGTCGCAAATCATACATACTCCATCGCAACCTAGATCACAGAGATGATATCTAGGGTCTTCAATATCATCGCCCAAAGTACGAATCTAACCATGTGATTACATGTGTTGAAGTCGAACATGGTAGAAACCACTTGATTACCGGTCATTGATGAAACCGTTAACAAGTGCGAGGGAAATCACCATTGATGTCAATGACTCCCAAGGTACCATAGTACAATCCATCGAGTGTGAATAAATTAGTTGAAGTCAAACATCCGATGGAATATTTCGATCAGGGGTCAATGAAGTGAACCCACTGTCAAAAGTGAGGAAACCTGCCATTGAGGCATGCAAGCTCCAAGGTACTAAGTAATTTCTAAGTCTTAATTCCGGATAATGAGCTGAAGTCGATGGAACAAAACTCATCACATGAGGGCCTTGATGTATCCCCCATCAATGACACGAAATGAGTAACAGATTTTGAAAGTGAAACAGAATAGGACTTGGACACAGGGAAGGACGACACAGATAGAATGGATAACTGTAGATGGCCGACTCAATATAGGTTTTAGATGGACTTCTCTTGAACATATGAACCACACGACCAATGATTTGGCAGCATTGACTCAAAGACAACACAGGGAATGACCTTGTAGCAAATCGAATGAGAGACAAATGGATTTCCCAAATTGGCTTCAACTGATGAATAGGGGGTGTCATGTTCAAGAGCAACACTTACTGCCAATTAATACGATGATGAAAACATATCCCTTTTCCAAATTTCCCCCCACCATTTCTGGAAAGTATCTCTTTATTTTTACGCAAGCTTGAGGAGGATAAAAAATGCTTGTTGATGTAAGCTCATCCTTCGGACGAGTCCCTCGGAGTATGTTTAACGAACCCTAAGAAGGAGTGGTTCAGTCCCATCACGGGTCTGTCAATGTTTGTTTAATGAGTCCAGAGATAGAAAACTCGAAGGTTTTTCAAGATTATAGAGTTTGGAAAAACACTTAAAAGAGAACTCTCTCAGTTCCTTTTTCATAAAATAGTCCGGATGAGACTGAAAAAGAGATAAATTATCGCTCACCATATGCTTACTTCAAATACTTTATCGAGCGTGAAAATAGAAAGGTCGCTCGGTAATCTTTTCATGTTTAGAGAGTCTGAAAAGATCTTAAAGAGGACTCCAAGGGGTTCCTTTTTCGTATAACCTTGTTGAGCCCGAAAAAGTGATAAAAGTATGCTCGATCATGTTCTCATATATTTACAAGCGCAAGAACGGACAAAAACGACACTCGGGATTGTTTTCATTTTTATGCAAGCTTTAAAACAAAACAAAACTATGCTTGGGATAGATTTTAATTTTTACACAAGTTTAAAATCTAAACAAAACTATGCTTGGATTTGGTTTCATTTTTACGCAAGCTTGAACCAGAGGAAACTATGCTTACGACTTCCCAACGCATAACATAGGGATGGTTGGTACTTAGCCCCCAACTTAAGAAACTAGCGGCTTAACTTCAGCATGAAAACTAGCGGCTTAACTTCAGCATGAAGTCCAAAGGTCGAGGCCAAATGCCCCCAAGATTTGTTTCATCCAACTGCAAAGGAGAATGAAATGAAGCTTCAAATACTAGACAAAGGAATTGACTCAAACAGAGAGGGGGAAAACTATTTCATTTTTTTTTAATGAGCTTGACATAGAAACAAGAACTATGCTTGTAACCTATGTTTCATTTTTTAACGAGGTTGCTACAGAGACACAAAAACTATCCTCAAGTGGTTTCATTTTTTAACGAGCTTGAAATAAGAAAACCATGCTCAAAAACCTCTGTTTCATTTTTTAACGAGGTTGCCTCAGAGATGAAAAACTATCCTCGAAACCTCTGTTTCATTTTTTAACGAGGTTGTTACAGAGACGCAAAAACTATCCTCGAGTGGTTTCATTTTTTAACGAGATTGAAATCAAAAAACCATGCTCAAAGACCTCTGTTTCATTTTTTAACGAGGTTGCCACAGAGACGAAAAAACTATCCTTGGACGTCTCTTATTGATCATGAATTCCAAGAGGACAATGCTCTGGAACGACGCCATGTCAAGGGACAAAACTCGGTCATGGATTCCAAGAGGTCTTCACTGGAAGGAAGAAACACACTCTGGAAGGACACCATGTCGAGGATCGTGACATGAGTTAAGAGATCAGGTTCTAACAACCCTATCGAAGAGATTACCATGTCAACTACTAGATCTAAGTCATCAGAAGTTGAAGCCATGGGTGACAACGCCACATAATTGACCTGTGGCATGGGCGATACTGTCTGCATACAAGAACCATTCAGAGAGGCAATCTAGGCGGGGTCAATGAATGAAAGTTGATCATCAGTCACAACCCATCCATCATGAGGGAAAGATATCACACGAAAAATAGTAGACACAATAGCTTTCATGGCATAGACATAATCTCTCCCAAGGAGTAAAGCAAAATCCAAGGGGTCTTGGACTACCATGACATCGATAAAGACAGTTTTCCCTCCCAGAGCTACAGGAAACTGAGGAAGGGTCCCTAAAGGTTGAATAGTTCTTCTATTAAAAGCTAACAGATTCTACGTAACCGACGCAAGTGGAGGAAAACCCAAATCTTACCAAGCAATAGAGGACAAAATACTAACAAACGAACCTTCATCTATCAACGTTTGGGGAACATCCTGACCACAAACCTGTACTGTAATCTGGAAAGGAATGTAAGAGGGAAGATGAGGTCCAGTTAGCACACCCCAATCAAAATGGATGGTCGCATTACTTGGAGGGGGTCCTACGGGAGAAGGAGGAATACCCCTCGACATGGCAAAGTCTGTATCAATGAGAAAAACATGGGCAGTATCAGGTTTACTCTCGAGCGGGAAAGTAGGATCGATCGATGGAGAGATCAGATCAACCACTGGGGTTTCATTCTCTAGGGGGAGAATGGGGTCGATAGGTGGAAAAAGATCGACTGCTTGGGTTTCACTTTCTAAGGGGAGAGTGGGATTGACCGAGGATGGTATCGGATCAACCACTTTGTCAATTGGTTCAACTAAGGATGTGACTAGATTGACGACATGATCAACCGGATTGACCTACGACGGGTCCAGATTGATCATTCCATCAACTACAGGTGGATTGAGAGAAATCTTGCGATAAGCAGCTGGAAGTTGAGGCTGTGAATCAGTCATGTCTTCCAGGAATTTCGAGGCTTCATCCATATGAGGGTAAAGGTGAGTGAGATGACTCCCTTTGCATAACATACATGGGGACTTGACTCTAGTTTTCTTCTTCCCAACAGTATCTTGACTAGTTGACGGGGGGTCATCAATATGTTGTTCAGAGGCTAATGACATGGGTTGGTCAAGATGTGTAGACCATACTTCTATAACCTTGGATAGACCAGGGCAATCCTTAAGAAGATGGCTACCCTTACAAAGCCTGCAAGGGTACTTGGGCTTACGAGTTGTTTGGGTGATCTTGACATCATCAACACTCCCAGCACGAGTAACAATAACTGGTTGTTTTCCAACATGTTTGACAGTGGTTGGAGGTTTGGATCCTTGCTTCGTTTTCTTCTTCTTAATCTTTCTTTTCTTCTTCTTCTTATTCACCAGGTTACTAGCTTCAGAACTTTCACCCGACGAAGAAGATGAAACGGAAGGCGACATTACAAGCGAAGAAGGAGAAGAAGACCTTACTGGTGAAGAAGGTGAAGGATCAACATGAGGTTGATGCTCTTTGGGGGAAGTGCTTATGACCGAATCCCTTACTACATTTGGGATTACCTGAGTGGAAAACAACCATACCGGTAATCCAATTGTGAGACCTAGAAGGATCAAAGTAGCGATGTGAGGAGGACCAATGTTTCCGTAAGAAGGAAAAACAAAAGGTTCCCCTGGAGCAGAGGTTCCTTCATTGGTCATTTTGGGAATTGACGCCATTAAAAACAAAAATCTAATCTAGAGTCCTCTGAGGAAAACAAACAGCACACGCTAAAAAATCTTGTAAACAAGCAAGCAAACAAAACCTTCTCACAATGAACGCACTAGTTGGTGATGAAATCCAACATCGCGGGAACAAAGTAAGAAGGAGCTGAGATAGAGCGGGCGGAAAAGTTACGTTGACGACCTGCTTAACGGACTTACACCCTGGTGCAAGCTCCCACACATAATCGTGGGTATACTCTCCAAGGAGCCCGAGTGAGTTTGGCCAACGTCGATTCCAGGTACCGTGAAGACTTGCCCCTCCACAGTCACCTCATGTAAAGAACCTAGAGAGATAGACCACTAAGGTTACCAATTACTACAGTGATGCCTGGGGAAACAATCGACAGTCTGATCCATGCACAAGGGTAGGGTATCTAGCCTAAAATCGACTCGAAAGGCTTCCACTCATCATTGTGGGTATACCTCTCAAGTGACCCCCATAATACACGTAATCTCTACACCAAGACCAACAAAGCAGGGTGAGTAACTCTGCTAGTCTCAATGCGACCTTGTGATTGACCCTTGTGTTAGAAGGGCTTCCCAGGAAAAAATGTAATAAGTGAATTTAACTGCTCCCTAACTCAAGATTCTATGTTTGTTTGCAACTTTGGAAAGTTATCTTTCACACCTATTCCAAAGCCCTACAACTAATCTAATGTAGGTTTGCTACCAGAAAAGATAAAAATTTCTAATCAATTTTTATAAGCGCTTTATTTTATGGTTGTTGTTACTCAAGAGGAAAATGGTGTGGACAATATGGTGTTTTGACCGACTCGAAAATTATGCAAAGATATGAAGATGCAATCTTTTCATTTTGATGAAAGCTATGCTATGAGAAGGAGAAAACATTTATCATTCCCATATGCATGATGTCCCAAAATTCATTAAATTCCTCAATATAAAGATTCTCAAGAAATGATCTTTCAAACAATAAACAAATGATAAAAGACCAAGAAAACTGAACTTTCAACCGATGACCAGTTCTTAACTAATCAAACACACTCAGATTCTGAAATCAGAGAGTATGGTTTTGCCAAGAAAAGTCAAGAAACAAAAGTCAAGACAAAAGTGACAAGAAGAGCCTTGAAATCCTAAGACTGTTCATGCACGCAAACAAAGACAAGAAAGATATCAATCAATGGTCGAAGAAACTCTTATGAGGCAATCAAATTGATCTGGACAGTTGAAAATACCAAAACTCAAATCCAAATTTTTGAAAAATTGAGTTCGCAGGCAGGCAATATTACACAGTGCGAGAATCACTGATTCTCGCAGGTGACCTTTGAGCAGGGTGCGAGAACCTCGCACTGAAACCTAAAGGAAAAGTGCAAACTCTACCAATTCTCACAGGCTGCAATGAAGTACAGTGCGAGAATGCCTGAACATAATCAAAAATTTGAAAAATGAAGCAAAATTGAAAAAGGCCTCTGGACCCAAAGGGTCTAACAGGATATCTTGAAGACTCAGAGATTGATAAGACAGGAGAAAAGTGAAACTAGAGAAAATGGCCACAGAAAAATACCAAAAGCCACAAAGAAAATGGGATTGTCTCCCCAGTGGAGTTGCCAATTTTGTTATTGGATAATCCGTAAGTGCAGACACAAACTAATCTCCCTAGATCCACCTGGATCTAGAACAAAGCAAGACAGAACATGACTCTTTCCCTAGATTCTAACCATTGAATTAAATAGGAGGCAAGAACAAAGATCATACCTTATTATCGCTTCCTATGGTCTTTGTTGCTCCCGCTTCGCTATAGTGCTCTCATGCAGCCAAGACCAAGACAACAAAAACCAACCAAAGTGAAGAAAGCAAAATCTATTCAACAGTCAATCTATGTATATGATCAAGGAATTATACAATAAAGTGGAATTAGCTTTATGGGAAAGGGACATATTACTGTATCATATTAATGGAAAGTAAAGATTACAACTTGAGCCTTGATGTCGCAAACTTCCTTTCGATGGCCATTGGCTCCGACACACACACTTGCTCACTTGCATGAAGAAGATCAACTCCTTTTGGATAAACTTGTTGGACTCTCCAAGCTGCTGTAGCTTCAGTCCTTCAAACAATTCTTTCACTAATTCTCCAATGAATCTTGCTTAACCTTGCTTCACCTTGCTTAAAATTTTCCATAAGAATTCCCTCAATATATAGGAGAGAATGAATTAGTTACTTGGATAAGAATGATCCCAAAATATCAGGGAATCCAGTACTAGGATAACCATTCGAATGCCATCTCATCCTTCTAGAAGATTCCCTTCTAGAAGCATCGAGAATTCATCTTTTTCCTTTCTTTAGAAAGAGTTTGCACCCTAGAAGTTCAACACAGTGAGAACTTCTCACACCCTGGCTTAAAAAAGCCCGCGAGAATCATGCATTCTCACAGGCAAATATACTAGCAGCCTGTGAACAATCTTCAAAAATGTGTTTTCTGGAAGAGATGAAAATAACTTTTTCTCAGGAGAAAGTTTTTATGAAGAGCCCGAGTACACCATCATTAATACATCATCATGATGACCAAAATCATGGGTAACACCAAGAGGTGTAGGACAATCTCAAAGCTTGTGGAAATATTTCAGATAAGTTGGAGGATGAAGCGTTGAGTCTTAAAAATTGTGAGAATAGGCATGGACAACAAGAAGAGGCTGATTTGGAACTGTGTTTATTTTGTCATGAGGATAATATTACAACATATTATGATCAAGTGGTTAACTCACCAGTTGTTTATCCAAATCCTCTTGCTATGGATATTCGAGAGGTTTCTAGAGTATTATGATGATTATGACATTTTTCTTCTAGAGCAACCATTTGTAGGTTCATCTCCGAGAGATATTTCTTTTTAGCAATCTTATGAAGGTTTACAACCCACACATTTCATCCATGATGATAGACAACAAAAAGGTAGCGATTTTTCTGTAGTAAATGCTCTACCCTTGTGCTTTTCTTCATTCCAATTTTTGAAAGAGAGAGTTCACCATCTTATAAACTAGCAGCCTTTTGAAGATGTTATTGATCCCATAGTTTGTTATGCGAAAGGTTTTACTAATTCAAGTTTGCAGCCATCAAATAGTTGTGAATTTGAAAGTGAAGATGATGAAGATATAAATATTTTAAGTGATCATGGATATGAGAATAGTTAGGCAGTTTTCTATTCGAACCATTCATTTCCTAAAACTTTATTTCAAGAACAAGTTGGTCAACAAACAATTTTCCTTTCTTCCTTTGAAAATCAAAATAGCATTTCTTTTGAAGGACATTAGGGGTCATTTTCAAACTCTTTCTAGGCTGATGGTGAGTATAAAGGATTGAAACAAAAAACGACATATGAAACTGAAGATAATTGTTTTATATGTGTTGACCAACAATAGGTTTTTCTTCATGAGATGCAAGATCCTTTTGCAACATGTTCGCAGTCAATGAGTGAGCTTAAGTTTTCAGATTTGGTCAGTGATGAAACTGATTTCAAAATCTTAGATATTGCCTTTAATTAGGTATTCCTTGTTTCCTTTGAAGAAACACATGTAAAGGATCCAACCAGTGGAGGAGATGCTTGCATGGCTCCATTGGATTTTTCATTTCACTTGATCAAACAGCTCAGGGGATAGCTTAGGGTAGGTAGGTTGTGTGAAACAAGATTAGCACCCTGAGCATCTCTTTCAGTAGTTAGTTTTTAGTTTTCATTTGGTTTCATTTGAAGGTCACAGGTCAGAATAGTTTGCACAGGTTAAAGGTTGGGAGCAGCCCATGGATAAGGCACTAGAATTGCATGTTCTTTGATCTAAAAATGATGAAGACTTGTATTCTTGAAAACATTTGCAAGTTTTAATTTATGTTTTCTTATGCAAATGGATCAATTTTGCAAACACAACTTTTTATAGAAATAGCATATTCAAGATGCATATAAACAACAACAAATAACAGAGAACAAAAAACACATAACACAACAAATGATAAAGGAGTTCAACCCTCTCTTGGGCTACATCTCCTGGTCCAGCTTCCAATGGAGCTTTTGTATTATTTGCTCAAAGTGCTCAAATATGTGCTTTAAAATGCTCAAAATTCCAAATATATGGCTCCAATAGCTTCAGAACATCCAAAAACCCCTAGCTAGGCTTTTTCGGCACCTCGTTTGGCCAAAAATTGAAGAAGATAGGCTTTCTGGAAGTTCCTCTTCAAACTTGCTGTCTCTGGATCGCCAAAATGCACCTCTTCCTCCTCAACCTAGCCCCCACGTGCATTTATGTGTTAAAAATCAGCACCCAGTGCAACCACACAAACAGTGTGAACTATAGGATGGTTACATGCTAGCCCCTAACTGCCTAGGACCATGGGCATGTGAAGCACCATATGACTGCGCACATACATATAAAGGGCCACATTTAAAACCATATGGTAACGGGTCAGAGGCACGCGTCGGTGGTCCTATTGTATACACATAATACCAAGGATCATATGAAAAGGGGCTATGTTTAAACATATGGTCAGAGGGCGCGCTGCGTCGGTGGTTACATTGCAATGTATATGACCGGGGGCTGGGGCTAAACCCCGACCCGGATCATGCCCATTTCAAAACCTTTCAAATTCAAATAAATTTTAAAAGGTATATTATTAAGAACCACGTGGGTGGCATGCTAGTTGGGTGGCCCCTCCCAAAGATTTTCCCTTGCCCGGAGGTCACGGGGTCGAATCCAACCAACAACATAAATTTTAAACCAACGCCAGGGTGACATGTGGCGGCCACTGGGTGGGCCACGTGTCAGCATTTCATTCACCATCAATGACATGTGTCATATGCCAACTCGTTCACAATTCTACCAACCAACACCTGCCACATGTCGTACGGCCCTACCATGTGTCGTACGACTCTGCCACATGTCGTACGGTCTGCCACGTCAGCATCCGTATGGACTATACAGTCAGCACATTTTTTTTGCCTGTTTGTTGTTTTGAACAGAACGCGATATCTCTCTCATCCCACATCCGTTTGAACCCAAAAGAGTTGCATTGGGTTCGTGATGGCGAGGCCTACGCTCCCGTTCAATTTGAAGTGATTCTAAACACTTTGAATTTTGAGCAAAATTTGATCCTTAGATCATTCTTGGAGCCTCACAGGGAGGTCTCCATCCCCTGTGGAGCTAGATGTTAGCACATAAGATTGATCATATTTTCCAAGGATTATATCATTCCATCAAATAAAATCCTCCTCGGAGTATGCAGTCTATGGTTGAATTGGCGCTGCGAACTAGCGTTGTGAACTAGTTAAGGAAGAAGGTTGTAGGTTGGATAGGTTGCAAGCATCCTGGTGCAAGTATGAAATTACCAACATCAACCTCATAGCCATCAGGTACTCCATGAGATCTTTTATCTTGTTTGGAGGTCAGGAAGGGTTTGGCTAATTTATTCTCCTTTGGTGCTATGAACTGGCTTAGGTGCTACGGATTTAGACATGTGCTACAAAATGTGTTGCTGAAACTCTGTTTTAAGATTGTTGAACTGGCATTTTTGACTAGTTGACTTCCAGGAGGTGGAAGGATTTCCGAGTGAACCAAGATGAATTTTAAATACAAAGGAGGTTATTGTCAATATATGTACCGAAGAATGTTAACCTCTTTCATTTTTCTAATAGGTGTCACGGATTGGGAGATTCAAAGGAATCTTTGAGCCCAATATTTTCAATTTTCATGATTTCCTGTTTGAGACATGTTTTTGTGACACCTATTTCGGTCAGCTAGAGATGAATTTAACACATCTGAGAGAGGTTTCTCTTCATAAAGATCTTATATACAAAAATCTCTCTCAGATTTTACACAGCTGTTATGGTTTGATAATTACAAGTGAGGTTTTGAAGCCTATTTTTCGGAATTTCGCTTCCTAAAAAGAAGGAAATTAGTTAAAACGTGTCATTTTCTATTTGTAGTTGTTTCTATTTTGGGAAAGGGGTTGGAGTTAGAATGGGTGAGTTGGAAAGGACCTATATGGATATATATTCATTGTACAATAAGGTAAGAGGGTTGGAATCTTGGCTGGAGGAGCCATTTCTATTGTTCCTGGGTGTAAAGACTCCGAATTTCGTTTTGCAGTTCAATGCAAAAGTTATCTCCTTCAAGAGTTTGAGATTCATCATAGTGTTATGTTTGTCTTGTAAATTTCCTATGTTATATTCATTACCATTTATTGTTAATATCTTTCTAGTATTTGACTGAGAGGAAATGTTTGGAATTCATTCTAGTTTAATGCTCCATTCATACAACAATATTGTGTTGTTTGTAAATAACTGGTTCAGAATTCATTCTTGCTTAGTGATTTGTTCTAGTAGTTTCCCTCTATGTATGTTCTTCTGAAGCTACAATAAGAATTCATCCATGGGTAGATTCTCTTACTGTGGTGGAATTCCCCCTCTTTTCAAACTCTCATTTCATAAACTCTCAATTGTTGAACATAGTGCTTACTTTGCCTCAAACCTTCAGAAAGAAACCAACTAGCCATTGACTGTTAAGGCATTGAGATTTCAGGTTTTGAATCCATTTCCCAATAATACCTTTTCCTTGCTTGTCCTACCAAATTTTATAAAAACAAGCCTGTTCTTATCGGAAATCTGACCTTCTGAATGTTATTGTTGAATATCTTTTGAGTCTTAGAGCCTATTGGCCCTTGAGAGAGCCCTCTCTGATTGTATAGGTCAGAAATAAAATCTAAAGTAGGTTGAAATGGTTACCTTGGGGTTTCCTTGATATAGCCCAAGGAAAATACCAAGTGATAACAAGAGCTACCAGTTTCTTCTTCCACCTTCTGGATCTTTTCCCTGGTTGTTCCTTACCTTTGGTCATGATTCTTTCCTCTTCTTCATTGGCTTTGTTTTTTGGACAAAGTTTCCTTTGCTTTTAGTGCCATTTGATAAGCGTCCTCTAATTTCCTTGCAATCATCAGGATGATATCATATTTTATCTCATATCTCAGACCATTTATGTACTTGGCATTCTTTTCTTCATCACTCTCACGATGTCCTGCTCGGATGCTCAGCCTATAAAATTATTTTGTGTATTCTTTTACTGTCAAACCCTTATGTCTCAGGTTCTACAATCTCCTAAACATATTTATATCATAGTCCTTGGGTATGAACTTAACCTTCAGCTTGGCTACCATCCTGTCCAAACTATTAATTTTCTTCTTACCCTTGCTCCTTCTGTTAGCCTGTAGTTCATCCTATCCCAACTCTTAATTTTTTTCTTACCCTTGTTCCTTATTTGGGTGGCCTGTAACATGATCACATGTATTCGGTGGCAAGCAGTACTCAATGACATTAAATCAAAAGAAATATGATATCTATTCATACTTACCAATCTCATCCAAACAAATTTAATGTGAATCTGATATTTATATATGTCACTCAATGTTTTTTGGTTTTGCATTAACATGTAAAACAAAACGTGTTGTGAAAAGCATAGAAAAAATCATTTTTAACAAAAAAAAGTTGTCCTTTCAGTCGAAATGCGTGATTTTCGTGATGTGTAGCATGATCATATGTGGTTAGTGGCAGAGTCATTGAATGAAATGAAATGAAATCAAAAGCGAATTTAATATTTATTTATCTCATTCAAAGTCGGTGGTTTAGTCAATTTGTATTGCTTTTGCATATTGCAATGGTTTTAGTATTTCATTCATTAATAGAGTTTCATCATATTACTCTTTGTGACATTTCTATGTTATTTTCTCTACTATTTTTATCTTCATGTCATTCTCATTATAATTCATATTAGTAGTTGCCCATAAAACGTTCACCACCATCACTCTTACCTTTTAACTGGGCCACTAAAGTAGGCACCCATCTCTCTCTGCATAATTGTTTCTATTTGTAAACTTCCCTCATTAGTTAAGCTTAGTAGGGAAATTCTTAATAAAGATTAACATGATGGTTCGGTTAGGAAGTGATCTAAATAAAAATCAAAACAATAATTGTCAGTCAGAAATAAAGTAGCAAGTTTCTTCTTGTTGTTGTTGTAAAAAAAAATCACCCAATCTGATAAAAGGGGTGTCTTCTTGCTGAAATACAAAAAATGGTATTTACTTCTCATTTTCCAATGTTCTTCTCTTCTCATTTGTATTTGTTCAATGTTATTTCTTGTGTATCGGTATTGTTTTTACTACATGTTAAATTTTATAGATAGAATTATGGATCAATTGGTATCAGATCTTGGATCCAAGCCAACTTCTACTGAGTCACAAAATTCAGAAGAGAGACCATTCAAAAAAAAAAATTCTTGGTGACAATCATCCTTCTCAGGACTTCTAGTACACACTCCTAAGGGTACTAGGTTCATTCTCAGTGTGCCCATGAGTTTCTTTCTTCTCAGCACAACATCCAGTGACAGATCGACATCTGTGGTGAATGAAATTATGCTGCTGTGAAGAGAACCATCTATAGAGGATTTTGCATCCACTTCCATAGCTCCAATTCAGGATTTAACAATGGATCTCCAAGATATACTTTGTCTGCAACAACGTCGAGCTCCAACACCCATGCAACTTGATACACCCTTCCAATTACCAAAATTTGCGATCCAAATGAATGGCGATAATGTTGATTCTTGTCTTTGCAGTCTTTCCACATACTTTTGTACTTGTCCTGAGATGACATAAGGCATGAAGCTTCAAATCATTGGTATGCAACTCAAGGGCATTGCACATTCATGGTGGGATACTCATATGGATAATTATTCCTGGGTCATGGATAGAGGTGACCTGATTAATACACAAACACCACAAATTACGACGTGGGATGGATTTTTTCAGGCTCTCAGAGAGTGCTTCTACCCACCGGGCTATCGCCAAAACCTCCTTGCCAGATGGTTGCAGCTCCGACAACTTGTCAATCAGTCCGTCCAAGGATACATTGACATCTTCTGCAAACTGTGCATCCAACTCCACATCACCGATCCCAAAGAGGTATTGATTGTCAAGTTCAATTCTGGTTTATTTCTAAGCATTCGTCATGAAGTAGATATGTTTGACAATGCTTCCTTGGAAAAGGTTTTTCTTCAAGCTTTAGTTGTGGAATGTAAAGTGGTACCTAGACTCCATTCTTCTCAAGATCAAGCTAGACCATCCACCCCTGGTAATTCTCCTACTCTCCCATCAACTAGCTCACAGTCCTTCCCCACCTCATCTCGTAATGCACCCTAGTGTTATTTCCATAAGACCAATTCACACTCTTCTGCCAACGGTTGCTCACTTAAGAATCTGCGCCCAAACAAAACTTTGTTTGTCGAGATTTCTCTGACTAACTCCCCTGGAAATCCTAAGGTGGTTTCCCTTGATAACCCTACTGAAGTAGATACATCCCTCATTTTAATGACCGCCAATGAACTAGGCACAACTACTATTCCTCTCTTTATCCATAATAGCTAGATCAAACACAAATTTTCCACCCTCATTATGGAGAACAACAGCCAAAATAACCTCGTCTCACATGACTTGGTACAACGCCTTCAACTACCCACTACTCCACACCTATCCCCATACCAACTTGGTTGGGTACAAAAGGGTGGCCCTTGTCTCACATTTTCTCGATGTTGTGTGGTCACTTTTGCCATTGGTCCATTTCATGATATTGTCACATGTGATGTCTCCCCTCTGGATTGTGTAGAATTCTTACTAGGCCTCCCCTACCAACAAGCTTGACACGCTGTACACCATGAAAAATCCCACCAATATCATCTGTAACTGGATGGTCACACTTATGTTCTCACATCATCTGCTCCTAAACCCACTCTGTCACTTATCGACAAAGCAACAATTAAGCAAGTCAATATCAACAAATGTGTCTCCTTGTGCTTATTGCGCCCTATTAAACCTGATAATTTGTCCACTCCTAC
The DNA here is from genome assembly GCA_009831015.1 of Picea engelmannii. Lineage (NCBI taxonomy): Eukaryota > Viridiplantae > Streptophyta > Pinopsida > Pinales > Pinaceae > Picea > Picea engelmannii. The sequence goes on along the minus strand of ML828634.1, from coordinate 40,584 downwards.
ACCTTTGGACATGCTCCCCTTGCTAGAATAATTTGTTGATGTATTTACACAGGCCACGGGATTACCTCCATCTCACTCTATTGAGCATTCCATTGACTTCATACTTAGCGCATCCTTACCTAATGCCCCTTCCTACCGCCTTGCACCTCGAGAAGATTTTGAAATTGAATGCCAAATTAACCAACTTTTGGAATCTAGCCACATAAATCCTTCATCGTCGCACCATGCATCCCCTACCTTTATTATCCCAAAGAAATAAATTTTTGAGTGGCGCCTTGTAACTGACTATCATGCCCTCAATAAAGGCATTGTTAAAAACCGATATCCCCTTCCCCAGATTGAGGATTTGTTGGAAACCTATAAGGGGATTGCTTCTTCACTAAGATGGACTTGACAACCGAGTGTCATCAAGTGTGCATGCAGACATAAGACACATGGAAGACATCGTTCAAGACCAAATTTGGACTTTTTGAGTGGCTGGTAAAGTCATTCGGTTTGACGAATGCACCCGCCACATTCATGCACCTCATTAATGACATCTTTAGACCACACCTAGTTAAGTTTGTTTTTATTTATTTTGATGATATTTTGATCTTCATTAACTCTTGGCAAGACCATTTTCAACATGTGCGTAGAGTGCTTGAATTATCGCGTGAGCATAAGTTGTAGGTGAGGGAAAATAAGTCCTTCTTTGGAAAAACTTATTTCCAGTACTTGGGCTTCATAGTGAATACCCAGGGTGTGCACCTAGATCCCTCATGGGTGCAGGCTTTGGCACAATGTCCCACTCCCTCTAATACACATGACCTCAAAAGTTTCATGGGGGGAATCAATTTCTATAGAAAATTTGTATTCCACTTCTCACAATTGGCTTGACCTTTGCATCAATTGTCACATCAAGAAAATTTTCGATGGACTCCATAGGTTGAGCGTCATTTTATGAAATTGAATAAAACATTATGTTAAACCCCTGTTATAGGACTTTCAGACACAAATTGACCCTTTGAGATCGAGATAGATGCATCTCAATTCACCATTGGGGTTGTAATTAAATAAGGAGGTCATCCAATAGCGTATGACTTAGAGACTCTTACAAAAGTGAGAGTTAATTACAACATTTATGACAAGAGTTTTTTTATCTTGGTACATGCACTCAAGCAAATTATGGAACTTGTGCATTTTGGGTAAATAACCCATCCTGCATACTGACCACCATCCATTGATATTGATCAATTCCCAAAGTAAGATGTAGGAACAACACCATTTAAAGTAGGCAACGTATCTTCAATATTTTCACCTAGTTATTAAATATAAGAAGGGGACCTCCAATAATATGGCAGACTTGTGAAGTCGCCCCCCAATGTAGGCTATGCAAATTTTAGAAGTGTGTTGTGTAGGTTATGATGGATGGAAGGGCATTTATGCTACATATCCATGTTTCGATGAAGTTTGGCATGCTTTGCAACAACCTACAATCATCAACTAGACTCTCTTTCTAGACTACACCATTTGTGAAGGGTGGCTCTACAAACTCAATAAGTTATGTGTGTCGCAGACAAAATACCATCTCATTATAATCTGAGAATCACACGCCTCTTCCTGCGGTGGGAATTTTGGCACAACCAAAACCATCCTCAATCTCCAATGCCATTTCTACTGGCCTGCACTGTCCAAACATGTGGAAAAAATCATTCATACTTGCTCCCTCTATTCACAAAGTAAACCATCTAACCGTCTGCATGGTCTCTACCAACCTCTACTAGTTCCTTCTTGTCCATGGGAATCCATTTCCATGAAATTTTTGAGTGGTCTCCCTACCACATTTCACAAGCATGATACTATTTGGGTTGTAGTTTTTCGTTTCTCTAAGATGGATCTATTCATTCCTTGTCATAAAACTGCAACCACTGCACAAACTGCTAACCTATTTTTCCACCATGTGTGGCCCCATTACGAATTACCCAGTAGTATCATTTCAGATCGTGACTCTTGCTTCCTCAATACCTTCTGGCGTACTCTATGGTATTCGGTCGGATGCCAACTCCATTTTTCCACTGCATTTCACCCTCAAATTGACAGCCAAACAAAGGTTGTCAACCATACTCTATTCCACTCTCTTTGTAGCTACTTTGCCAAAAACAAGTAGTGAGACTCTTATCTGCACATCATTCAACATAGTTATAACAGGGCCACCCACTCCTCCATTGGCTTCTCACCCTTTGAGGTTTTTCTAGGATTTCATCCAAGTGCTCCCTCATAGTTACCACTAACTCATGCATCCCTAGGGTCTACACGAAAACAACAAGAGAAACAATCAACGTAGAGTTTCATCCACAACATTGCACAACGACATTCCCAAGTAGCAGAGGAATTGCAAGTAGCACAAGAGCGCGCCAAGAAGAGGCATGATAAATGATGCACACCATTGGTTTTTTATCCTAGCGATCGAGTGTGGATATCACCAGACAAGAACTGCTTCCGAGGACAACATCATAATCTCCACCCTTTGCACTATGGTCCATACACTGTGATCAAAAGGAATTGAGAATGCTTATCATCTAGACTTACGACCACAACTTGCATCCACGATGTGCTCAATGTCAACAATCTTACGCTGTTCAAGCCACCACTCCTTGAGGAAAATGTCACGATACATCATCCAGTGGAAAATATACCATATTTTCATTCTCCTTTGCTCACAGGCACCATTCTAGACTCTCGGACTCACAACACTTGCCAACAAAAATATGTTTCCTACCTTGTGGGCCGCAAGGTCCAAAAACCTATGCAGGCCAAGTGAATGTCTCCAACAAGATTGCAACGTTCTTTCCCTCACTTGCTGACGGAAACAAGAATGCTTCCAGATCTAACTAGGAAGGAATTGGGCCACCAAAGTGGGCACCCATCTCGTATAGTTGTTTCTATTTGTAAATTTCCCTTGCGAGTCCAGCTGAGTAGGACAATTCCTAATAAAGATTAGCATGATGTTTCTGTTACAAAATAAACTAAATAAAAAGTGAAACAATGCTTGTTAGTTAGAAATAAAGTAGAAAGTCTCTTGTTGTTGTTGTAAACAAAAATCACCCAATCTAATAAAAAGAGGTGTCTTCTTGCTGAAATACAAGAAATGGTCTTTACTTCTTTTTTTCCAGTGTTCTTCTCTTTTCATTTGCATTTGTGCAACATTATTTCGTGTGTATCAGTCTTGTTGTTACTGCATGTTAATTTTTATAGATAGAATTGTGGATCACTAACTTATCAATTTTATCAAAAGAAAGTTAGAGTTACTTGTTCATGCTATTCATGTGGTTTTGAAGTTGTTCATGGATTGCATTAGCTGACTATGTGAGGGACTTGATAGCTATAATTACTTCATTCATCTTGTCTTCCATTGTGAATGTGATTTTAATTATGAGTCATGCAACCATAAGAACAAATATCGAGGAAGTACACCAATGCAATTAAGACCATGAGAGGATGTTGTTGAGATAGGTCATTGTTAAGAGTCTCATCTAGTATAGGTCTACAAGGTCCATTTGAAGGGTTACGGAAGAACTATATCAACATGTTTAGCATCATGAGAGGATTATTTTGAGATATGTATCCCATAATAGTCTAGTTTGGTTGGGGGCATTTTTTTAACTCTTTTCAAAGTATTTACTCTTGCTTGAATATTATTATAATGATGAAATTCTATAATTCTTTATATTCCAAGTATGTAGGATTTTTTCTACTTGTGTTGTAGATGATAAAGTTTGCAAGGTTCTAAGATAAAGGAGTGTTAGGTGCTATAGCTCTCTGATATACTTGAGGGTTTCCAAGAATAGTACTTGATCGATCTTTCAAAGTACTAAATAAGGAGGATCAATTGTACCTTTAATTGTACTATTCATTTTCCTAGTATGTAAGAGTGATCTCCACGAGTGTTGTCCTCAATGTACTATAAAAATAAGATCATTGATGTGTTTATGTAAAGATCGTTTCATATGTACCTAGGAGTCTTCCATTATACCCAAGGACATGTGCAAGTTCAGATATGTATATAGATTTTGTCTAATGTGTTAGTACTTGTCATGATCAACATAGGTGTACAAAGGCATCCTACTATGGGACTACACTTGTATTCACTAGTTGTATGCTTTCAAGCCACATTTTTACTCATTGAACGATAGGTTGTGTTAAAATATGTTGTAATACATCTCTAGCTTAAAAATATTTCTCTGAATATTAGGTGCATATTGGCACAAAAAAGTGGTTTGATACCACTTTTGGGGTATCTTGATTGTTGAAATAGAAAAACCAAAGAAATATTGACAAAAATACAACTGCAAAAAGAAAATAAAATAGAACCAAAGTTTTGAAGTTGCAACAATAAAAAAATCTTTATTGATATTCTAAATATGAAGCAATGATCACATGCCTCTTCGAGAGTTTTATGAGAAATTTCACCCTACAGACAAGTTGAACTCCCCTTTGGACCAAGACCCCTTCTTTGGTCCAAAGGAAGAAAAAAACAAGTGGTTACTACTTCCTTTTAGATCTAGTTCCTTAAACTATAGATAGAAGAAGGGAGACTTACTTGTTTCTTAAAGTTTTTCCTCGCTGCTCCAATTCCTTCAAAAACCAAAGAGACCTGCAAACAAGAGGAAACCAAACCTTTCTACTTCTACTAGATCTCAATAGGTAAGAACTAAATCTATCTACATTTGATTTTACATAAGCATAGACATTATAATGAACAACATAATGAACGGAATAAACCAAGTTGATATTAAATGGAAAGCCAAAAGAAGGCACTTACAAATCACATTTGTTGTTGCAACAATCTTCTCCAATCTCTCCAGTCCATCCCTTGCATGAATGTCTTGAGATCAAAATGATGATGCTTCAGTGAATTCCTCTCCCCTTTTCACCTTGAATTGCCTACATTATATAGGGTTTAGAGGCTTAACCACCATACCATATTTTGGGAAGTGGTTGAGAATATGACTCCATGAAGTGGGATTTTAGCCTAAGATAGTGCCATGGGTTATGATTCGACCCAAACAAACCCCATATCCTTCAGAGTTGGACCTTAGAAAAAGGTGGAGTTCCATAACTTCCTCTAACCACATCAACCATCCCTCAAAGAAGAGTACATATTGTTGCCAATGCTCACTTATAATGGAGTAGGGGGCATTGATAGGAGATCAACACTCCCTATACATGGGCATGGGACGTTGACTTTCAAAAACCTCCAAAAAATGGTCAAAATTCCAAGTAAAAGGCACGGTTCTGGCTTTGAAATGATGGGTTTCTTCCTCCAAAATGACTTAGGGATTATGACAAATGTTCTTTAATGGTGTCAAAGGGTTATGACACTTAATAAAGTGAATGCGACACTTAGTAAGGTGCATAAAACACTTGACAAAGTGCATGCAACACTTAATAAGGTGCATACGACACTTTACGATAGTTGCGACACTTAGGTGTAAATAGATGCGACACTTAAGTGTGACATTTTGATGTGTAACATATGCCCCCTAAAGTGTGAGGTTAGAAGAGAAACCGATGGCCAAAACACTTTAAAAAAATATCGATGCAAGGGTGTTGGAGTAGGAGACCCTGGAAGAAGTTGCAAACAACCCTCAAACAATATATATGTATCATTCCCGAGACAAGCACACTTATGCTTAGAATACAAATTGACTCAAAGCATGGACGTTAACCAATACACTGCGAATCCATGAAAATAATAACTAAGGATATGGCCACCAAACACACAATGTGGATCCATACCTCCATGACTCAATTAGGTCATAGCCACAAAAAAAGTATACAGTGGAGCTACAATATGACAACAACATGGCCATAGACTAACACAAAGTTGATCTATGTGACAGTGTATATCAATAAGATTATTCTCCATCGCAGTTTGGGCTAGGCACATAACACTGGTTACTACTTCCTTTTAGATCTAGTTCCTTAACCTATATATAGAAGAAGGGAGACTTACTCGTTTCCCGAAGTTTTCCCTTTCTTATCCAATTCCTTCAACAAATAGACTTACAAACAAGAGGAAACCAAACCTTTTTACTTCTACTAGATCTCATTAGGTAAGAACTAAATATATCTACATTCAATTTGACATAAGCATAGACATTATAAAACAAGTTTATATTAAATGAAAATCCAAAATAAATCACTTACAAATCAAGTTTAATGTTGCAAAAATCTTCTCCAAGCTCTCCAGTCCAACCCTTGCATGAATGTATTGAGATCAAAATGAGGATGCTTCAATGGATTCCTCTCCCCTTTTCATCTTGGAATGCTCTCATTATATAGGTTTTAGAGGCTTAACCACCATGAGATATTTTGGGAAGTGATTGAGGATATGAGTCCACGAGGTGGAATTTCAACCTAATATAGTGCCATGGGTTATGATTCGACCCAAAAAAACCTCATCTCCTTCGGAGTAGGACCTTAGAAAAAGGTGGAATTCCATAAATTCCTCTAACCACATCAAAGCTCCCTCAAAGAAGAGCACATAACGTTTCCAACACTCCCCTATAATGGAGTAGGGGGCATTTATAGGATATCAATTCTCCCTATACATGGGCAGGGGGGCGTTGACCTCCAAAAACCTCCAAAAAATGGTCAAAATTCCAAGTAAAAGACATGGTTTTGGCTCTCAAATGACAAGTTTCTTCCTCCAAAATGACTTAGGGATTATGAAAAATGTTTATTGATGGTGTAAAAGGTTACGAAACTCAGTAAAGTGTATGCAACACTTATTAAGGTGCATACGACACTTGAAAAGTGCATGCGACACTTAATAAGGTACATACGACACTTTACGACACTTGCGACACTTAGGTGTAAATAGATGCGACACTTAAGTGTGAAATTTTGATGTGTAATAGAGAGGACTATCTTCTATTGAGCATAGCTCCAATATAATACTAATGAATTGACACCCAATTAAGCTACTACTATAAATAGTTTATATCTACTCCATACCATAACGAGACTAAATATTGTTGATTAATTGTGTTGGTTGTCATTTATGTCAACCCTTGAAGAAAGTCCGATAGAAAATTCTGGTAGCCCCAACAATATGATTAAGGGAATTCAATTTGATTGATGTATAATGGTATGAAGTTTAATATATTTGTAGGTAAGACTAGTCTAGATGGATAGTGTATGTCATGCCATTTTCAGTGATATGCATAATGTCACATAACTCCTCACGGTTAGAGAGTTATGACCTAGTGAAGTGGAGAACCCTCATGAGTTATCTAGAAGGTCAAAGAAGTCAAATTAATTCTAGAAGCTCCTAGAAGAAGTTGACTAGTCAAGTGGGTGAAACTAGGATTTAATCATTGGTATAGTTGTTGCATTAGGAAAATAATTAAAAATAAATTAGTTGCAACAAAAATTTGTGAGTTTGGTAATTATGGTAAAGTAGTTGTGATGAGAAGATTGAATAGTCAAAGTGGTTGACCAAGAAATAAATTAAATAATAAAGTGGTTGCAACAAGAAGCTTGTTAAGGGAAAATAAGTTATGAATTGACTAATTATAGAAAAGTTTGTTGCAACAAGAAGTTGTGAGTAAAGATAAATTATTTAAATAATAAAGTAGTCAAAGTGGTTGCAAAGATAAATTATTTAAGTAATAAAGTGGTTGCAAAGATAAATTATTTAAATAATAAAGTGGTTGCAACAAGAAGTGGTGAGTTTATTATTTATGGATAAGTCAAAGTGGTTGAAAAAGAAATTAATTAAATAACAAAGTTAGTCGCAACTAGGAGTGGAGAACTTACTATTTGTGGAAAGTGGTGAAGTTAAGTGGACAAAGTGGTTAGAAGTGGGTTATCCCTAAAATAATGAAAGTGCGTTAAGTTGGTTAGAAGGTAACCCCTTGAGGAAGCTACATGGAAGTATAAATAAGAGAGAAAGGCTCTGCCATTAACACCTATTTAATATCATTGAATATCTATTTTGTGAAAATTTATTTCGGTAGGTATTATTGATAGAGAAAAATTGTGGTAGGAAACGTATGGCAAAAAAAGTGTGGAAGCAAAAGTGCAGCAGAAAAACTATGGCAAGAAAAGTGAAGCAGAAAAATTGCAGGAGGAAAAGTGCGGCAGAAAAACTGTTGTAGAAAAAGTTCGGCAAAAAAAGTGCGGAAGAAAAATCGTAACAGAAAAATCCCAACAACGAAACACTACAAGAAGAAAAAAGCTATGGTTTTCATATGTGTAGTGTTGAATTTATGAACCTGGTTAAGGGTTTTCCTTGTAAATCTATTGGATGCCCTCTTGGAAGTTTAGGGCTTGTTTTAGAGTTTATCTGAGGTAGATGTATTGAAGTTTAGTGTTGGTTCATGTTTGAGGGTTTTTGGTTGAGGTATGTTGCTGAAGTTATTGGTACAAATAGAGGTTGTTTAACAGTGAGGTTCTAGCACATGGTTTGAGGTTCAAACTTGTAGTATAGTGTTTGAGATATATGTGATCATATAATATTGGTTGATGAGTATACAATGACATGTTTCTCAGTGACAGATTTGACAGAGCAGGTTGTGACAGTGACATATTCAGTTTCTACATTTGGCACTTATATTTCAGGGCGGTTGGACAGGGTAATGATAGGTGGTTGTAGCCACCTTCTGGTTGTAGACAGAGAACATAGGGGGTTGTAGCCTCCTTCTGGTTGTATCCAGAGAATTGGGGAGTTGGAGCTTCCCTTAGGTTGTAGCTTGAAAATATGGGGTCGGAGCTTCCTTGTAATTGCAGCTGGAAAACAAAGGAAGTTGGTGCTTCCAATGAATGTAATTCTTAAAGACAAATAAGAAAAAACATTATGTGGTTTTCTCCCATATTGGGTTTCCACATAAAAAATACCGGTGTACTGTGTATGTGTATGATTGTTCATTTGTTCATGGTTTATTTACTCTGCACTTATTGGATGATAATATTATATTGATCATAAAGATAAATAACACTTGCATATTGTGGTTAAAAGGACTAAAAACCTCTATTACTGATTCATCCCCCCTCTCAGTAATCCAACAATTGGTATCAGAGTAGGTTCCTTCAGAAATCAATTTAACCACTAAAATGTAGATCATGGAGAGAAATAATATGTATAAAAATGGAATACCACAATTTGATGGACAAAAGTATGCATTCTAGAGAAGAAGGATGAAAACATATGTACAGGCACATGGATTTGAAGTTTGGCAATCAATTGTAGATGGATACAAAGATTAACCAATAGTTCTGCCAACAAATGACAACGGAAAGAAATTCAGTCTAAATAATTTAATAGCCACAAATGCACTTCTGAATGGTCTTTGCGATTCGGTATATACCAAAGTTATACATTGTATCTCTGCTAAAAATATTTGGGAAAAACTTTAAAATATTTATGAAGGAGATTCAAAAGTCAAAGCAACAAAGCTTCAAACTTACAGAGGTCAATTCGAACAACTTAAGATGAAGGAAGATGAGAATATTGCAGCTTACTTCTAATGAGTTGATGAAACAATGAATGTAATCATAGGATTGAGAGAAGAAATTGAAGAATATGTAATTGTTCAAAAGGTACTAATATCTTTTCCAATGAGATTTGATCCTAAGATCTCAGCACTAGAAGAAAGAGAAGATCTAGACTCAATAAGCATGGATGAACTACATGGAATCTTCACAACATATGAAATGAGAACTAAACAAGAAAATCCAGGTATAAAAGAAGCAACATTAAAGCATCCAAAAGGTCAAAGAAAAAGGGTGAGAAAAAAGAAAAAAAATATAGCAGCGACAATGACATCTCAGAATACAATGAAGAAGAGATCAACTTTGTCAGAAGATTGAAAAAGGGAACCAACGACAGATACAAAGGTAAGCTTCCATTGATTTATTTTAATTGTGATGGTATTGGTCATTTTGCTAACCGATTTCCTCATAAGAAAAAGAAAATAAATGATGAAGATGATTCAAATAACAAACAAACATATAAAGACAATAGAACAAAAAATAAACTCTTCAAGAAATGTTTCTGCACCAAAGAAGACAAATCCTCATCAAATGAAGATGAAATCAGTGAAAGTGAGATAGAAATAGTTCTATTCATGGAAATAGAATATTCCGATAAATAAGACATCGAAGAAGAATATGAAGAGACAACATTTGACTACCGAGAATAACTGTTGAGTGCTATAGAAGTTATAAAAAGAGAAAAGAAGAAAAATAAGAATCTCCAAGCAAAACTAGACAAGAAAGAAGACACTCAAGACCTAGAGCAAATGATCATGGAATTGAAGGTTCAAATAGAAGAAGATAAAATAATTGAAGAAAAAATCAAAGAACAATTAGAAGAAAGAGACATGATCATTGGAAATTTGGAAGCAAAGATTGTCACATTGAGAACATATCTTCAAAAGAAAAATATGTAGAACAACTCAAAAGTTTTGGATGACATTATCAACAGTCAAAGGCCTAATCATGACAAGTCTGGACTTGGATACAATCAGACAGAAAATGGATCAAGCTCCAAAATGACAGAGCAAAAAACATATCCAAAAAGCTATGCAGAAACAGTCATAGGGGATAGGAAGTGTTACAAGGAATATTGTTGGAACAGGGGTAGACCCAGGGTTCAACGCTTCAAAAATGCACCAACAAAAAACCTAACTACCGACCCTTTTGACAATACCTGAGAAGCAGATGAAGTCTCACCTGAGGTAGAGGAAAGGGTGGTTATAGGACTCAAGTGTCTGAAACCTTAGCTGGGACACATATTTATGATTACACCATTCTAACAAAGCACTTAACAGTTAACATTCATCAGTATTTAACCCTTATTCACATCGTAGGTCCAAACCCTAATTACAGAACAATGCAGTATTCAACCGGATCTAACACATCTAAGCACTTAGCACATGGAAAGAGATCATATCTAGAATTCATTCACATAAATAAGCACTAATATAACATGCCACATTCATCTAAACATTCATTAATGCACTTAAGCTTAAATTATATACACAAGACAATAACCAGAATGTATAAATCAACCATAATATAGGATATACGTGGTTCACCCCAGTATGGGGCTACGTCCACCAACTCTTCTCTTCTTTATTATCTTCTTTCAAGCTTCTTACAGGAACAGGGCATCAAAACCCTACTCCGCAGAGGATAGGATATCTGTGCGGACCTCACCAGATCCTCCTTCCCTGAGTTAGATCACATCACAAAGCCTCCTTACACAATCTGTGCACAAAGCACTATAGATGACCCACACTTAGCTCTACAACCTCAACATACACTAAGAACATAGCCTCTTACAATTACTTGCACTTAACACAATACTTAGCACTTAACATCACATCCACACACACACACACACACCTACTTACATCACCTAACTTTCTATTTATACATTAAAAGAGGGCCTAAACATGGGTAAACCCATGGGATGACATCCCCATGCCACTTACATAAACCCTAATCCCAAAAATGCCCTAAAAAGGGACGAGATCCCACGATATCTGCTTCGACTTGCACTCAGCCTTTGACTAGCCTGTCGAAGTCCCAAAATAGGTAAAACATGACCAATGATATCTAAAACTTGGTCAAGGGCCAACATGCCCCCAACACTCACCTATGACTCATCCTGAGTCACTCTGCTCTGGGTAAATCTACCTCAAACGCCTCGATCTTGGCTCGAGCTGCTTCACCAAGGCCTCATGCTCGACGAACTCTTGATAAACTACCTTGTTCACAGGTCCCTCTAAGCACTGTTCTATCGAAGTGACTACTTGTTCCAGCTCTATTCCTCGGCCTTAAATCTCCTCAAAAAGTAGGCAAGCTGCACCCTGGACTGGCTGGAGCTTCTGAGTCACTTCCATGACTTTTCTTTGTATGGCATGGACCTATTGTTGAGCCATGCCTTGTTATTGGGATATTTTCATCCTCTCAACTACTGATAGGAGTTTCAATTGCACTTGTACTATTGTTGCTTGTTTCTTTTCGTCCTAGAGCTGTGACTCCAATATCTTCAGTTCAGGGTCCTCGGTAAGTCGCTCATAATTCTGCGCAGTACGACTGCTTATCTCTTTAAATTCCATGGCTAATTCTTTTATCCTTTCAACTGAGCTCTGGGCAGTTGCTTCTCTCTGGTCTCGCACTTCTTGCAAAGTGCTTGCAACTGTTTGTAGCTATTGTTATGCTATTCTCTGCTGAAGTTGTTGAATGGCTTCAACAAGCTTCGCCACTTGATTCTCCACTGGGTCTTCCTCCATTTTCTCTGATCCTATCACAGAGTGAAGTGCTCTATGGACTACTTATTTAACTCCAACCTGCTCCGCAAGCAACTTTTATTTCTCCTGCTAGATCTGCGCTTTATCCTCTTCAAAATTGATTTGGAGGTCGTCCTTCTCTTGTTACGCAACTCGGTGTTGCTCTATGACTTCCTCTTGTGCTTTCTTTAGGGCCACTATGGCCTGTTCTTTTTCATCCTGCACATGACGAAGACGAGATTTGGTCACATCAACTATTCAGCAGAGTTGGGCAGACTCATCTCCCAACTCTGGTTCTTCTGGTGGCAGGGGCATAGTGGACACTATGTAGCTAGAGTGAAGGGCTTGTTGTAACCCTCTCAGTTCTGCTTCAATTCTTTCATACATGGTTTCTTGTTTAGATTCATTTTTCTGTAAAATATCTTTCGAGGCATCTGATACAGTTGTGATAATGAATTCTAAGTCATCGACCGTGAGCATGGTCTGCAGCTTCAGCTTACTAGCTTTGGACTTCTTTCACGATGTAGGTTTCATGGTGGAAACCTTTATTTTCTTGGATGTATCTGTGTCATCAAGGGGATTCTATGGCGGTGTTAATTCACCCTGCTTCTACTTTTATTCTTCTCCATTTTTCTCTTCTTTGTCTACTTCGTCACCACCTCCTCTACTAGGTGAATCTGATGCAGTCTCTTCTCACGTGCTATGTATTTTCTGTACATCTTCCTTCTTTTTCTTCATGCTACTGCTGGGTGCATCATACTCTTTGTGAGTAACCACCGGACTTCCAATGAGGTTGGGTTCAGACAGTTCTTCCTGGTCGACTGGTATAAGGAACTATGTGGGCGATTCCTTAGTGATTTCTTCCAGGTCCTCCTTTGTGAACTTGTAGTAGGATTGAATCTCTTCTTTACTTATGTCTGCGTGCGTAGTGATATAAATAAAATGCCTATCTACGTAGAACTTCATAAGGGGACTGAACCTGTCCAGAGTGTTCGGCATCATACGAGAGAAATATTAAACATCCCTCTTCAACTGCAAGTAGTAGGTATGGAATACTCTGTTTGACTGCCATTGTTTCCCTATATCGCTCGAATGCCATAGCATGGTGAACTTCCCAACTAGTGGCTCGAAAAGCTCAATGTCAAGGAAGGTCACACCTTCTGGCATCTCCCAAGCAATGAATGTAATGAGGATCAACAACCAGCTAAAATGGAACTCATATCCCTGATCCTGAGCTTTGTAACAGTCTAGTTCTAACTGATTGACCAGGTAACTAGCCCAGTTCATATGTAGTCCTTCCACACATTTTCCTGGGAGGTCAACAAAAAACCCTGTGACCTGCGTGGGTCTATTCTTTTGGACTAGCTTACCAACAATCAACTGGAAAGTAAGGAGCACTGCACCATTATGAATGGAGGCTACCTTGTAGCCTCGCATCCCATTCTCTACATCGTCGTAGGTGTCTTTGATCTTCTGCACTAGGGCACTATCTACAGTCTTCCCTGGATAAAATTATTGTGGGTTTGGTCCCTGCATGCTTAATCAGGTGATATTATGGATCAGCACCAAATCGACGATGATGCATGTGTCTATCCATAGATACCCGCCATGGAAGCATGACAATAGGATTTTAACGCACATGTTAACCTCCCGATTCCTTCCAAAATGTGGTATCTTCATCACGTTGAAGATAGTGGACCTCACAATGTCCATATTCCATGGCTGGGGGATTATCTTTGACTTCTTTCCCTTGGTCTTGGTCAAATATTTGTGAGGTGTGAGCATGTCGTAGATATCGTGGTCTCCTAGGTTATAGTCACTTATCTTCAAGCTTGGAATCCTCTCCAACTGCGATTTGACTGCTTGTATTCCCTTCAGGAGGTACGCAGTGATGACTATGTAGTCGAAGTCCCTCGGGACATTGTCACGACTCACCACACCAGCCAGGGGTGGGATGTAGTCGGGTAGGATGGATGGGATTAGCTTCGCATTGATCAAGTCATCATGATGCTTGGTTCTTTTCTTGGTTGTAGCTCAGGATGGTCCAAATCCATGAGAAGTCGATGGGGAGGCTTGCACTCCTCTCGTTGATGAGGCTTGGATGCCTATAGACATCACCTTCTCAGCCATGAGGTCTATTAGAATCTCTTCAATGGATTTTTTTGCTACACTAATTTTGTCCGACATGCACACTCGAAATCTGATATCTCAGGTAGGTGAATCAATACTCAATGTAACAGAATGTATGGAGAGGTCTCAATGATCACTGCACGAATTCAACTAGTTCTCTGTGGGCTTGGATAATCACAATTGGAAAAAGTGTTCTCGGTGCAACGCTCAATGAGATAAATAGATATTCTCGTAACAGACTCTTCCAACAAGTAGGAATGCTTCAATCAATGCAATTCCATCCATTATGGAGCGGTCCCAACAGTCCAATGGCGATATTTTGGGCTATAATTGAGTTTCTAGCCATTCTGGAGAGTCGTTCTAATGGTCGGGACGCCTCCAATGGTCATATTTCTTCGCCACGACGAAGTTCCACTCTTCGTTGTTCTGATATTCCGATGAAGTTCAAGTTCTGGAAACCTTCCTTCTGCGAAGTCTTCCCTGGAACTTCTTGCAATTTTTCTAACTTGGCTTTCTTCTTGCTGAGATTTCTAGCCTTCTTTCCTGTGATCTAAATCAATGGTTTCCTCTTTCCATTATCATTCTTATCTTCTCTTGGCATGATAACTTTGCACTGTGGAGGGTCTTTCATAGGATTCAAGGGTAATACTTCTTTTCTTTCTGGGGTGGGTGCTCTAGTCTCTTGTACAGACAGGTGTCTCCAGTCTTCCTGTGTCCTTTCAAATTTGACATCCATATATTTGGTCCTTAGTAGCTTCGACTCATTCTGTTGTTTTTCCAGTAAGTGCACTATTCTCCTAGCCATGAAATCTCTTATTTCTTGCTTTTTCTGTTCAAGATCCTCCTCTTCTCGTTTCCTTCATATCTAATCTTTCTCAATCCAAGTTTTTCCTAGAAATATAGCAAATGGAGCACTGTTATCAACAAACTTAATGATCTCAAATTATTCTTTTGTCGAAGTGCCATGAGAACTCATAGATGTCTGGGTAAGTCTTCCACATAGGTTTATCAACTTTCCTCTAAATAATCCTATTCCTCTTAATGAAGGAACCATAGTAGGATTTCCCAAAATTTCCCAAGTTCTTTCTGTCATAATATTCACATGTGTCTCGTCATCCAGAAAAAAATCTATGTCATAGTCTCCTATTCTTGCTTCTATGCATTCTTTCTCTTTTAAGATCTCTGATAGATTGGTGTCTCTATGATCATTCAAGGCTTATTTCATCTGTAATAATACAGTCTCTGATTCTTTTTGGGATTCTTCCATAGTCTTAGTCTCTTGGCCTCCCTCATGGTTTTATTGTCTCATATTTTCAAATTTAGCAATCATTCTAGGGAAATCCAAAAATTCATGGTCCATAGCTTTACAACAAAGACAACTATGTCTTCTACCAGGGCATTCCTTAGCAAGATTCCTCGGTATTCTGCAACTGTAACAAAGGGTTAATCCTCTCTTTCTCTTAAATGATCCCCAACCTTTCCTGTACTGCGCACTAGGGTCAGAGTAATCAATCTGCATAAAATTCTTTCTAGGATTCTGCATCCATTTGTTAGTCCAAACATTCTTTCTATGCATAGGAATAACATATCTTTCATTGCTTCTATCATATCAAGTCGTCTTTATTCTAACTGTGCCCTAGTTCTCAATCTAGGATAAAATTTATCAAACATACCTAGATTCATTCTTTTGAAACAAAAAATTTCACTTATCTTACCTTTCTTAGAGCACAAATCTTCAAGATCTTACCTCTTTTCTTCAGATCATACTTCTATTCTTAGCATAGATCTTTGTAATTCAATTAGAATATTGCACACTAAAGCAATAGATCTACACACAAATCTTTTCTCTTTTCTTCAGTTCCTAGTAATCACAGTTTCAGGTCCTGACAACGGAACCATTTGTTGGCATAGGGCAGAACCAGGGTTCAACGCTTCAACAATGCACCAACAAAAACCCTAACTACTGACCCTTTCAGAAACACCTGCGAAGTAGATGAAGTCTCACCCGAGGTAGAGGCATAGGTGGTTACAGGACTCAAGTGTCTGCAACCTTAGTTGGGACACATATTTGTGATTACACCATTCTAACAAAGCACTTATCATTTAACATTCATCAGTATTTAACCCTTATTCACATCATAGGTCCAAACCCTAATTACATAACAATACAGTATTCAACTAGATCTAAGACATCTAAGCACTTAGCACATGGGAAGAGATCATATCTAGCATTCATTCAAATTTTACATCACTAAGCACTAAGCTAACATACCACATTCATCTAAACATTCATTACTGCACTTAATCTTAAATTATATACACAAGACAATAACCATAATGTACAAAACAACCATAACACAGGATATACGTGGTTCACCCTAGTGTGGGGCTACGTTCACCAACTCTTCTCTTCTTTATTATATTCTATCAAGCTTCTTACAGGCACAAAGCATCAAAACCCTACTCCACAGAGGATAGGAGATCTGCATGCACCTCTCCAGATCCTCCTTCCCCAAGTTAGATCACAACACAAAGCCTCCTTACACAATCTATGCACAAAGCACTAAAGATGACCCACACTTAGCTCTACAGCCTCAACATACACTAAGCATAGAGCCTCTTACAATTACTTGCACTTAGCACAATACTTAGCACCTAGCATCACATCCACACACACACACACACCTACTTACATTGCCCAGCTTTCTATTTCTACATTACAAGAGGGCCTAAACATGGGTAAACCCATGGGCCGACATCTCCATGTTGATACTGAGAGGGGGTGAATCAGTATCAAGTACAATTTAAAACATTTTTCAACTTATACTTGAACCATTAAATTATATCCAATTATAAATGAACAATAGTATAAGAGTTACACCAATACACCACAATACACC
>ML828633.1:0-43049 GCA_009831015.1 Picea engelmannii | reverse complement strand
CACCATGGAAAATAATTACACACCATTTAACAAAAGTGGTCAAAATTTCTCAAACTTGAATCACTCGACACCATACACTAGCCTCTAAGTTGTTTTGTAGACAAAATGCCAATCTTTGAAATTCACCACTAAAAAAAGAATGCTAACCACTTGTCATCCACAATTGGGCTGGGTTGGTTTAAATTATTACGTGTTGATTTGAATCTACATACAATCGTCACCATTTTATGCTACTTACAGTGGTCACAGTTTTATTTTCTAAGACACTTTGGCATGTTCTCATTTTTCATTGTAAGACTAGTAGATTTCATCATGTTATTGTAGATTTCGTCATGATTTTTTTATATTTTAGATACTCCTTATTAATAGTGTATAAACGAGTTACATCAACTACAAACTAAAGTTAATCACTACATCTAGGATTGCGTGTGATTATTAAAAATTGAGAGAAACAACATCACATATAAGAAAAGGGTATGTGGGTTTTATTGAGAAAGTTGAAACACAGATACTTTATTTATTTTGGAAGAGTATGATATATAATCATAAGTTCATTTGTTAAAGGTGCTAAGTCATAAGCCAAGAAAGTTAAAGGTGGCTAACCATAAGCTAATATGGGTTGAAGGTGGTTAGTTAAAAGTGATTGCTATGTGCCTAATCACGACATAGATAACATCTTTATAATAAGGTCATATGTGTACAAATGTTTCCTTTATATAATAACGACATATATACCTAACATAAGTTTAGGGTTAGTGTTTATGTATCTTATTGTTATAAACATGAGTTTCCTCCCTATCTTATATATACCATAACTTATCATTTATCAATATAACAATCAACTTCAAGATTTTATTCATGGAGATTTCTTCCTTCGTTTAATTGAATTAGTAAGTGTCAGCCAATTACCATTAGGTGTGCAAGTATCCCAACCATTATTGTCACTGTTATATTATTTTCAATTTATGCAAGTGTGATCCCATTTGGGTACTAGGGATGTAACAAGTGGTATCAAAGCTTCAATCAAGCTTTGTTGGTGTTTTTTTGTTAGTTCTTAAAAATAAAAGAGAGAAGAAAATGACAATCAATTACTATCATTTCACCGATCAGGGTTGAGTTTCAAGAGCACTTCCATATCTTTATCAATGAAAAGAGAGAGACATTCTAAACACAATTGAAGGGAAAAGGGTATGTGGATTCCATAAACCTATAATATTATGGAATCCACATACCCTTTTCCATAGATTATACTATCTAGATCCAAAAACCAAATACATGAATTATGGTACTACACATATAATATATTATCAAGGAAAAAACAAGCTACATGAAATTTGGACATTTGAACAAAAATTAACAAGTTAAATGAGTACATCAATAAAAAAAACATACTAACCTTCCATGTTCAAAATCCGAGCTATGTAGATCGAGAATTGGATTTGTTCAACTGGTGGGTGATGAAAAAAATAAACAGCTCAAACAAAAGCCAAGAATAGTGTCACAACTATAGCAATTGTGTCGCAATGTCTCTCAAAGTTAGGTATATATAGATCAAATAGTCAACTAGACGTTAACACTGACCAATGATATAGGCAAAAATTTCGTCGTTATTGCCACGAAAGTTCGTGGCAATAGCGACGAAAATCCCGACCAAGATAAAATAACCTATTTTTGGATATTGCGACGAACTGTCGTGGCAATATCGACGAAAATCTCGCCCTATTTAAAAAAAAGATGAAAATAATGGAAACGTGGAAAAATTTCATGGAATAATCCACCCATATGTAATAGTGAGGGAACTTGCCAACAAAGGACCCAACTTTATCGAGTTATCAAAGCAGGGTAGCTCCTGCACTAAGGCAAGTGGCTCACCCGGGGACAAATTCAGCAAAAATTTCCTCATCTAATGGGGGAACTCAACGCAATGGAGACCATTTCTTCATAAGGGAGGAAGATTGATCTAGATGGATTTTGTTGGCCTCCCACCTATTCCAACTGGATCATTTTGGCAGTTTTCCAGTTCGACAATTTTTTCCTAGTTTTTGGGTTGCTGACTTCCGGGGCCATTTTAAGGCCCTAAACAAAGTTTTTAGGGATCACCACAATCAAAAAATATTGGGCACACAATAGGAAACATGTATAGTCCTCAGATAGACCTTTCCAACAGGCTATTGTGCGCCTAAAATGAAGATCGTATGAAAAAGTTACGACCTCGAGAAGTTGATGTACTAACTTACCCAAACGAGGATCACATGCCTTTTGATGCTTCATCTCCTAGGATTAGGTTTTTGGATGTCTAGGGTTTTTGACATTCCTGTTTATGGTAAAAATGCCTTGAGAGCCTCATTGTAATCATCTTCTGGTGAATGAGCACATCCTTCACATCTCTTCTCAGAGATAAGCCACCACCATTCTAGCAAGCTTGTTTTCTGCTGCATTTTATAGTTTCAACTTATTTCCTTATTGAATAGAAGCCAATTTTACTGTATATCTGTTATTCTGTGTTAATCATCTTTTGATAATAATCTGTATTCATTTTGTTCTGCTCATAAAATCCGGATCACATAACGATGTTCACTAGATTTAGGGTCAATAAGTCATATGAATTTGAGTTTTTTAATATGTGAATCTTTCACAAACTCCTTATTAATACTAGTGTTATATTATTCATACTTACAAGCCTCATAATTAGTAATATCAGTTAATTTCCTTGAGCATGGCCAATGGAAAAAAAAAGTGTGAGGGGATGTAGCCAGTGAAAGGCATGTTGGCTCTCTAGTCCTTCTAAAATTATAAATTAGGTTTCAAGTACATTAATGCCATGCCAAAATTTTGGTGTTAGCAGTTTTTAAAGGTTAGGGATAAGATTTTATGCATCCGTAGGGATAAGATTTTATGCATCCAATAATGGTGGGTTCAAGTTAGGGGTTGTTCCATTTAAAAACCAATACTTGAGATATTTAAAAATCAATTTGTCTAAAATCCTAAAATTTATCAATCTTACATAATATTAAATTTATCTAACTACCTATAATTTGAAGAAAAGAGAGATATTTCCACTAAAACTGCCTTAAAGACCTTAATGTGTACTCATTCCTTAAAAGACTTTATAACTTTGTATTTGAAATATATTTAAGTCTATGTCCCATGTGTGGTGGGTTTCACAGAGCCAATAGTGTTTTCAATCATATTTTTTACCAACGATATAGCAATTTGAATTTATCAACAATGTTATTATGATGATCATTTTTTTACCAATAATATAGCAATTTGAATTTATTAACAATATATTATAATGATAATGGTTATTAATCTTTCTTTTTTATTATATATTATAATGATAATAGTTTTTTTGGGCACAAGGGTTTATTGTCCCATAAACTAGAGAATCTTATCCATGTTTAGGTCGTTGAGAGTAAGAGTGTTATCATTCCCATCCATGTTAATTCTTGCAAGTGACATGTTAAAATTTTAATGAAAATATTGTTGTATTGGCCTTGAACCCTGAAGAATTCGATTTATGTGGTGGATATCCCCTAAATGTGTATTTTACAAAAAAGAAGAAAACAAAAACAATTCAATAAAATACTAAGATATCATAATCAACCCAATTTTTTTTGCAAAGTTTATAAGCGCAATTATGGACAGAAATGAGTTGCGTTGAAGAAAATGAAAAAAGAGTTAAAAGATACGTTGGTTTTCAACTAACACAATTCATCATTGACCATTACATAACACTTATTAACATAATAAAAAGACTTGAGACAACAAAGACACACAACTATAGAGTTGTTTTTTTTTATTTCAAAAAAGCCTTCAACATCATCCTAGGTTAGAAACTTTAGGAGAAGTAACTGGAATTGGGGTCCCAAATGGTTAGAAAGAAACAATACACAAGTTATATGAGCAACTAAAGGATAAAATTAGAACTATAGAGGACCTTTCATAGAGCTTCAATAGCGAGATTAGGTGAAATACGATAGCCCCCTCTCCCCCACACTATTCAATGTTTATATAGATATGCAAAAATAATGGATAAACAAGAAGGTGAATAAGGGGTGAACATGACAATGGTTACCATAAATATTTTGTTGTATGTAGATGATGTGACACTAACAATTGGGGTATAATTCAATCTACATGATCCATTAGAGGCCTTAGAGATTTTTTTTGAGGATGTTGAAAGAATGTGAACATGAGGCAAACTATGATAGTAGTATTTTCACTCAAAAAGAAACTACAAACCAATGTAAGAGGCAAACCATCATAGATAACCCAAACATATAAATATCTAGGACTAGATTTCAATAGGAAGCTAGGTTGAGAAGCATGGACAAGGAAAACACTACATAGAGGGTGGAAAATATTATTTTTGTTGCAAAATGGATATACAAAAACATAGGTTCAACGCTAGCAAATGAAGTGCACTCTCTTTAAATGCTCATAAAAAATAAAATAAAAATTCCTTTATGGATGTGAAGTATGAGGACCAAGTATTTCCAAAAGTATAGGAAACTAGTGCAAGTAAGTGCCAAAACACATAATAAAAAACTACCTAAGAGTAAAAAGAAACAACCCTTACAAGAGACTTTTAGCTAAAAGAAGACTATGCCCATTATAATCGGAGGTACTGGCAAAATTGATTCAATATAAATAGAAAATGGCAACGATAGATAACAACATGATCTCAGAGAAAATCAACAAAGATAAATTGAAAAGGAGAAAGAAAACATGGAACCAAAAATACGAAAAAAAGATTTGAAGAGTGGGATATAAAAAACGAAAGGTGCCCAACAGAGAAAAGGCCAATACTATAGGAATAAAAATTCAAGGAAACATGCCAAAAGAAAACAACAATACTACATAGACACTTTCAATAGATAGGAGGAGTTGAAAGTGCAAAAGCACTTGAGGCATAACATTGCATGATGTGAAAAGCATGAATAACACAACTAAAAAACAACTCACATAGGTTGAGATGTCATATAAGAAGATGAGAACAACCTAACGAATCATAGGAGGAAAGATCATGTTGAGTATGTGGAAATGGGGAAGTAGAAACATAACATATTCAATACTCATTGAGAAGTTGGATTTGCATATCAAAGACTACACTAGCTAAACGATGTAGGAAAGTTCCTTCCACTTGCTAGAATCCGATGACCCACGAAGTTAGAATTATAATTGATTTAAAACTATGATATGTTTTTTGAGAATCTAGGTTGGTTTAGAATGGGACAAACTTCTTTGAGACAAGTTCAACAAATGCATAGAACTTGGATCATAGTGAGACTCTAACTCTGTTTGAAAATTTCATTAGGGTTTTGTTTGTTACATATTTAAAATTTTCCATAAAAAACTAGAAATCAACAATGTAATAAATCTAGTAGGAAATATAACAAAGTTGATTGAGAAATATTATTGACCATATTTAGAACACTAAAAATATAAAGACTTAATATGACATCAATTTTCTTGATGTAAAATGAAGGTGACCAAATCTAATGAAATAAACTAACTTCGTGATCTCTATCAAAATTTCTCACTTTAATCTCTTGAAAAAATATCACACAAAATGTAAACTTCTTTATTTTCTACATCTAGTAGATGGTGGAATAAAATCAATCAAGTGATATCTATGTCAATTGACGAATATTCCCTTCAATTATAAAAATGAAAATCATATGTCAATCGACGAAAGTTCCATGATGACATGATAATCTTGCTGGGAGATATCTCCTCCTCCCATTAGGTTCAGAATTTCAATGAAATCATATCGGATTCCTCTCAAGAATAAGACAGGTTGTGTCTCAAGAGCCAAATCTACCTTCCTTCCCTCTGCAAATTATAGTTGAATCTTTTGACATAGTCCTCAATGCTCTCATATTCATGTTGTGTCATTATAAATAATTCCTCCCTCCTTTCTTTCTCTTTACAATAATCTTGGTACTTATCTAGGAATTTTTGCATCATTTGATCCCATGTGCGGATGTTATCGTTACCAAGGCCCATGAAACAACATATTGCAACATTCTTGAGTGTGGAAAGGGAAAGTTTCAATTTTTGGGCATCCAAAATGTAATCATAACTTCTACAAAGCATGTTGAATTCAAAGAGGAAGGTGTCAGGGTCTTATTTGGATATACCATGACAATTTGACAGGGATAAATGACAGATATTCTTCATTTTGGTATGCTCATTTGATCCTTTAATCAAGAATCCAAAGGAAAAGGTTTATTCCTTGAAAATTTCATGTGCCATCTTCCTTTAAGGGTTTTCTTGAGCTTCTGAAGGTGCTTTCTAGGAGTTAGAAAATATGAACTCCCCAGAGTGGTAATGCTCACTGATTAGATCTTCTGAAGACAAAATTTTTGTTTGTATGGAAGCTTGTACGAGTCAGATTCTTGAGTGGAGGACTCACGTCCATGGATGATTTTAGGGGCTAAATTTCGCTCATGGGCTAATTTTCCATGGTTTTTCCAAAAACGAGATTCGCTATTTTAAAAATGATTCGCCCAAATTCTATAGGATAAAAATATTTTACCTTTAAAATCGCCAAAATTTTATAAAAATTATATCAAATACTTAGAAATTTGAATACTTTTACAAAAATATCGCCAAACATTTATAGTTGACATATGAAGTATTAGTAAGATTCGCCAAGGTTTCTACATTTTAAAATAAATTTCCATCCTTAAAATCATCCCTGCTCACGTCTCTTTTTGGCAAGGGAACTTGTTGTAGGTCTCAAATACTTCGGTTGATTGTGCTCCTTTTCCTCTCGAGAGTGACTTGCACTGTTAGTTTTATGAGGGTTTTTGGATGAGATAATGAATCTAACTTGTTTATCCCTAAATCCGTGCATAGAAAAGATTAGAAAGATGTTCTACAACTTGCTTAAAGGAAATTGTATCACTCAATCTATTGCAAAATCCAAATGACAACAAAAAAACAATTATACTTTTGATAGATCCATGAAAACAACGCCAAAAACGACGAACTTTTAAATCACTTCCTATTTAATTTAGTAATCAATTGAAGAGTTGTGCACTTAATTATCAATATAGGATCATATAGAACTTATGAACTGTCATGCACCGTATATGAAAGTATGATGTTCTAATTTCCAATGGGTTGTAGTGATTCTAAATGAATGTCACAAGGAAATGTATAAAGATGCTTTATCAAGTCGCCAAATTAAACCACACAATCGAATCCACATTTGCAGGAATGGAAACACACTTTTGTAGTAAAGTAAATGTCACACTTGCAGGAAAGTAAATTCCATTCTTATAGGAAAGTAAAAGTCACACTTGTTGGAAATAAATCACATAGACATCAAAGGTGACTTGTTCAAGTATTAAAATGATCTTGATTAATGTGACAAACATATGATGGATCATGCATTGAAATGCAACAAACCTCAAGCTGTAGAAATCAAACCACAATATGTCATGAACAAATGTTGTAAACAAATGAAATAAACTAACCCAAACTGTAAACAAAAAAATTGTTAGCTGGAAAGAAAAATGTTGTAATGTGAGTCCATAGTTGCAACAATAGGAGTTGTAACACATGAGATATTAGAGTTACAACAAAGTATTGAACGAAATGATTGTTGGAAATAAAAGAAATATATAAGAGATGCTACAAATTGTTATCACATATAGTTTTCAAGGGCAACAGGTTGTCCAAGTTCACGGCCCACACAAGAAGCGTCAAAGCACAACATTCAGAGAAAAAGTCTCGAAGTGCCGAAGAGTCAAAGTCCCAAGGTCAAAAGTGCCAAAGGCCCAAAGTCAATCTGGACCATCCATCGGTGAGGAAACGCATCAATAGATTGCCAGATTTGGGTAAAGCAGCTGAAGGCAGAGGAGGTTTGAGATTTGATTTTCCAAGAGTCTGGAGACCCGAACGAGTTCTCAGCCATCAATTTAAGAGGATACGTGGTGGTCAACAATATGGACATCTGGCGCACTCGTTGGTCATGACACATGGCACCTATCACCTTCTCTTTCCTAACACATCAACATGGTGACGTCAGGCTGCCACGTCAGATCATCCTCCGGGAGGTGTTATTGTTCAAAGTCAAAAAGTAGCATCCCCCCCCGAGGGCACAGTTTGGTGGATTCTAAAGTCGGCGGGCGGATAAGATTGGCAGTGGCGCTAAATCTAGCAGGTGCACCTAGATCTCAGATCGAGACTAGATTTATAGCCACAGTTCATTGTGGGGATGCAACATGCTCGAGGGATAATTTTCTTGAGCAGTCCTGCAATTGAAACCATGGTAAGGCAGAAGGAATATGTGGTGAAAGGTGGTGGATTGCGGGTCCAAAAGTGGTCTGAATCCAAACCGCTTTTGATGGCCCCAAAATTTCGTGTTATATGGTGTCCTATCTGAGAGCACGATGTGGCTGCCCCCTGGGCATTTAATCTTGTTCAATCCCGATGCAGGTAGTTAATGAAAGTGAGAGAGGTGGTTAAAATCTCATCTCACCACATAAATGGAATGTTAGGTCGAACTGTCAACAAGTTGGTTCCTCTGTAGGTTCCTACTGAAACACGATTGTGTTTGATAGAAGCTTGCGTATGACAGAAGACTGCATGCGTAGTCTGCCAGAGAACATGCAGACGTAAAGCCTTGAATGAAAAGACTCAAGCATGCCTCTACTGGAAGTGGCGAATTGTTCTAAGTATATAGGAGTCATTTTGATATTTTGTTATGGTCAAATGGTTGAGCTAGGCTCCCTTCTATTGTAATATTTTGATTGAGAACAATTGATTCTCTGGTTATGTATTTTTTGTTGAGACATCTTGGTTAATCTAAGTCAGCTTTCTTACTCCATCTTATTTGCCTCTAATACTGAGAGAGTTCATGTTTGATTCATTCACATGGATTGTTGTAATTGTATTATGGTAAATGTTTGATTATAGTACTGTTATGATTTCTTTCAGCTTCCTTGAAATTTGAATCCAAGAGGACCTTGTGTTTAATTTTTTCCTACTTAGGCTGCTGGAAAATCTGATGTTCATAGCGGACCTCTACACCTTTCTCACTAAATATTCCTCCTAATCACCCTTACTCCAACTTACTGACTGAAGTTGATTCAAGACCTCAATGGTTGGTGCATGCTAGTCCAGATTTCTGAGTTAGAACGCTATTATTATTGAGTTTTCTCCATTTGACCACTCAAAACTCAATTACTTGTGACATATAAACTGATGGGTACTGGGATTACCTTCAATGCAATCTGAAGGTGACTTCTAGTGCTAACATTTCTGGAGTTGTTGCCGGTGAACGAATTGAAGACATTTCTCTGGGATAGAATGACAAATCTTACTGGTTCTGAAGGTGCATTAGAAATCAGTACATCAAAGATTGCAACTTGCACTTGGCGACTCCACTATTTCGGTTGTGGCTGCCTCTAACACACCCGAGCTGACCCAGAGAACTTTTTCGAGAAGGATTTTAGCAGCTTCTTTCTCGGCTTGAAAGTTCCTTGGGAGATTGACAACGATTAGATCTGGTATTTGATGGTGAACAAAGACCAGACACATTTAGACTGCATATCATTCACCTAGCGACTCCATGATTAAAGGATCAATTGGCGATTCCACTAGTTCGAAATGGAAAGAATATTGGCCAGGACGTATGCTCCTTTTAATTTATCCTCTATTCCTGGTTTTCCTAATGTTGTTCCTACTCCAAATGAATGGGGTGATTATTTTCCCATATTTAATGAGCATAAAGAGGACAACCCTTCTCAACATCTCCTTGAGTTTCATGAACTCATGCATCAATGGGAAATAAATCATGAGGATGTATTATTAATTATTTTCATGATCTCATTAGCAGGAGATGCTCACAATTGGTACCACTCCTTACCCCCTGCTAGAATATCCTCCCTGGAGCAGTTTCATACGGCTTTCAATAGACATTGTCAAAAGTTTTATTCCTCTAAGTTTATTTCTCATAACTTTTGTAAGGAATATAACGACCGTGTTTAGAATATATCATATTTTGATGCAGACTATGAGGATGAAGAAGATGCTTTGGGTGAGCTGGTGGGATTGGTAAAATCACTTTTTGCAAAAATAGAGAAATTGGAGGCAGATCATGCTTGCTGCTCTTATGAAGATGTAGATGATATTCCGGTCCTCGAAACAAATGTTCTTGGTAGCCCTATTTATGACGAAGAAGTGATTTAAGATACTAGCCAAGAAGAAACAACTTGCGATGAGTATCCCAACGAAGATGACGAAGAGAAGATCTCTCCAGTGGTTCCTGTTTATTATGATGTGAATCCGGTCCTTGGGAGAGCCATGAAGGAGAAAAGGAGGATCCAAATGTGAAATTTATCTCAAATTCAGAACCTGTAAGTGAGAAACCATCACCTGGGATCAGTCAGCCTGCATCATCCATTCACTCACCCGTGCTTGCTAGAGACATTCAGCCATGTGTGAACAACTATGGGACAGAGCATGTTTTCTGCCACCAACACAGTGAATTTTCTCACTCATTCTATGAGCCTATAGGGGAATACATGGAGTTGCTTTTCCTCCATGATTTGAAGCCTCCAAGTCTTATCCCACCATTTCCATCTGGAGGAAATCTGAAGGATGTAATCGTTCTTCTGTCACGGTTACATCATCTCCTATCAATCACTGACAGAGTAAAAGAGCTTCCAGTTAGGAAGTTACTTGAATGACTATGGTGGAAGTTTGCTTTCACCTAGCACTTTGTAAAGACCAATTAGTATAGGATTGTACATAAATAAGCTCCTTCTGGAGCCCATGTGTTTTTTTTCATTTTTAGTAGAGTAGTGTGTACATATTTCCCTATTTTTTTCAGCAAAAGTTTTGAGCTAGGCTCCATAGCCCAATGCATAAGGCAACTGGAACTGATTGTTCTTGGCAGCTTGCAGGGAGAATGCCATCCCCTGTGTAGCCAAATGTTTCACATATAGTTTTCAAGGGAAGCAGGTTGTCCAAGTTTGTGGCCCGCACAAGAAGCGTCAAAGTGAAACATTCAGAGAAAAAGTCCCGAAGTGGTCGAAGTCCCGAAGTGCTGAAGAGTCAAAGTCCTGAGGTTAGAAGTGCCGAAGGCCTGAAGTGAATTTGGACCATCCATCGATGAGGACACACGTCAATAGATCACCAGCTCCAGGTAAAGAAGATGAAGGAAGAGGAGGTTTGAGATTTGATTTTTCCAGAGTCTGAAGACCCAAAGGAGATCTCAACCATCGATTTAAGAGGATACGTGGTAGTCATCAGTATGGAAATATGGTGCACTCATCGGTCATGACACCTGGCACCTTCCACCTTCTCTTTCCTAACACATCAACATGGTGACGTCAGGCTACCACGTCAGATCATCCTCCGGGAGGTGTTATTGTTCAACGTCAAAAAGTAGCGCCCCCCCCAAGAGCACAGTTTGGTGGATTATAAAGTTGGTGGGTAGATAAGCTTGGCAGTGGTGCTAAATATAGCAGGTGGTCCCAGATCTCAGATCAAGACTAGATCTATGGCCACAGTTCATTGCAGGGATGCAACATGCTCGGGCGGTAATTTTCTTGAGCGGTCCCGCAATTGAAACCATGGTAAGGTAGAAGGACTACGTGGTGAAAGGTAGTGGATTGCAGGTCCAAAAGCGGTCTGAATACAAACCTCTTTTGACGGCCCCACAATTTCATGTTATACGGTGTCCTATTTGAGAGCACCACGTGGTCTCCCTTTGGGCATTTAATCTCATTCAATCCCGATGCAGGTAGTTAATGAAAGTGAGAGAGGTGGTTGGAATCTTGTCTCACCACATAAATGGAAATCCAGGCTGTATTGTCAGCAAGTTGGTTCCTTTGCAGGTTCCTACTAAAACACGATTGTGTCTGACAAAAGATCGCGTCTGACAGAAGACTGCATGCGCAGTCTGCCAGAGAACATGAATATGCAAAGCCTTGAATGCAAAGACTCAGGCATGCCTCTGCTGGCAGTGGAAAATTGTTCTGAGTATATAGGAGTCATTTTGATATTTTTATGGTCGAATGGTTGAGCTAGGCTCCCTACTATTGTAATATTTTGATTGAGAACAATTGGTTCTCTGGTTATGTATTTGTTTTTGAGACATCTTGGTTAATCTAAGTCATCTTTCTTACTCCATCTTATTTGCCTCTGAAACTGAGAGAGTTCATGTTTGATTGATTCACATGGATTGTTGTAATTGTATTATGATAAATGTTTGATTATAGTACTGTTATGATTTCTTTCGGCTTCCTTGTAATTTGAATCCAAGAGGACCTTGTGTTTAAGTTTTTCCTACTTAGGTTGCTGGAAAATATGATGTTCATAGCGGACCTCTACACCTTTATCAGTAAATATTCCTCCTACTCAGTCTTACTCCAACTTACTGACTGAAGTTGATTCAATACCTCAATGGATGATGCATGCTAGTCCATATTTCTGAGTTAGAACACTATTATTATTGAGTTTTCTCCATTTGACCACTCAAAACTCAATTACCTGTGACATATAAACTGATGGGTACTGGTCTTACCTTCAATGCAATATGAAGGTGACTTCTAGTGCTAACACAACTACACATTTATTAGTCATAAAACAAGGTTTTTCAATGTCAACATGGAGCTATGGCAGAGTTGCAATAATGAAGAAATACCAGAGTTACAACAAAGTGTTAAATAAAGGAATTGCTAGAAATAATAAAAAAAATGTATAAGAGATGCTACAACTACTTCTATAAAATACATAAAGTACAGACAATACTGACATAAGTAGAGGGTCCTACCTCCTTAGACGAAGTACCAGTTCATGAACGCATTAAGGCACTAAATTCTCAACACACCATCAATTGGAAAATAATCAAGCAAAACTTGTATTGTAGAAAAATGCACTGATCAATACAACAACGTATTTCTTGTTCACTAAATTTATTATGCCTCCTTTATCTTGTCCTCCCCCTTGGATCAGAGAGAGTAGGGGTCTTTATACATAATAGTTTCTTCCTAAATTAATCAAAGTAATAAATGGACAACCACGAGAATCGTGTTGTTCCATCTTGTTACATCATTTTCTCCGAAGGATAGCAGAAATCATGCATTTGATGACTTAATCAACCCTATGGAAAGTGGTGGCTGAGTCATTCATTCCTTTCTAGGTTCCCAATTTCCTTTGTCATTTTCCTACGTGAAGGAGTTGGTTGTTTGACTGCCCGGTCGATCCTTGGATGACAACTTGTGCGGTTGACTGTTGTGTTATTACAACGGGCACAAAGTTATAACACCCATATCATATTTGCAACAATGGTCCTTTAGTGAGAGTCGCAACAATGGCGAGGGAAGAGTTGCATCGTAGTGAGAGTCACAATAATGGATATTTGCAACAACAGTCCTATAGTGAGAGTCGCAACAACAGTAAGGCAATAGTCGCAACAACAATGAGAGTTGCAACAACTGTGGCAGAAACCCAAAGTTGCAGTATCTACGCTCAAGTAGACAGTTTTAATAGCTTATACTCAGGAGTTGCAGCTCTTGCGTTCGAAAGGTACCTGTGTAGCCTTATTCCTGTATACCATTGTTAGCACATAAAGGTGATAATCTCTTGAAAATGCATATGAATAAGTATTGAGATGGAATGTTGAGAGGACAATTATACCTTGACAAAAAATGCATCATTTTGAATGAAAAGGTGTTAAAATGGAATGAAAATGGGAAAAGGGTCTATAAAGAAAGTATTGGAAGAGTGCTACAAGCATGTCAATTTGATCACCCATCATAAACCATCAAATCATTTTGTCTAGAACATAATCATGACCATCGAATTAGATAATTACCATGCACACTAAAGAAAAACAAATTACCTAAAGACATATTAGACCAAGTTGATTTGAATTAAATCCTAAGTTTCTAAATATCATAACACCCCCCCTTAAGAACAATTTGGGATATGATTGAAGGATTTACAAAGGTGACATAATAGGAGAAGGAATGATGAATTAAATCATATTCCCCCCTTAATCACAATTTCTTGAAATCCTAACATAGATTGAAGTTTGGAAAACTTTTCTTTTGTAAGAGGCTATGATTTTTTTTTCAATTTGATCATCTATGGGGTGATAGTGAACTTCAAGTAGGTGACCCTGAAGAACTTTCTAGTGAAGTGCATGTGTAACTCAATGTGTTTGCTGCACTGATGTTGAACTAGATCTTTGGCGAGTTGAATGGCACTCTGATTATACAAAACGATTATGGTTGAATGCAACTATTGGAATCCAAATTCTAAAAGGATTTGTGGAAGCCAAAAGGCTTATTAGCTTACACTAATTGTTATTCAATACTCTACTTTTGTTGAAGAAAGATAAAGGGCGTTTTGTTTCTTACAATTCCAAATGATAGGTCTAGAACCAAGACATAAAACATAACATGTAGTATACTTTCAATTATCAAGGTCACCATCCCAATAAGAATCAGTGAAACCAACCAACAAAAGAGTCCCCCTTGAGTTGTAATATATCCCATTGTAATGTAACCCAAACTGAGTTGTACCCTAGATATACAAAAGTATTATTTTTTCTTCCTTACAATGTCTGTCATGGGGTTTTTGTATATACTAGGAAACATGACCCACAACAAAGGAAATATTAGGATATTGAAACCAAGACCAAGAAACACAACAAAGAAAATTTGACCAAGCCACCTAACAATTATTCACAATGAGATAAGAGAAAGATAGAGTGGAAAATTTAAAATTAAAATGCATACACTGAGTTCACATATAACATAGGAATTAAGTCTCATAAATTTATGACATTATTGGGTTTCTTTATTAATTTTTTTAGTTAAAATGTAAAAATAAAGACATGTACATAGAAAATTAGACCTTAGCCAACTAAACATCTAACTTGTAGATTTACAATCATTTTATTTTTCCACCCATCTCATATAAACATCGAAATTTCAACATTTTCTAAAGGGAATCAATAAGAGATATACAAATATTATATAAAGTTAATACATTAAATATTTCATAAGTGGTGGTAATATACCGTAGGTATGCTACAAGTTACCACCCCTTAAAATTATTTCTTCTCAGAGCATGGGTAGAGAACAATTCTTATGATAGAATGATCCTTCTACTTATAATAAGCTTGAAACAAAATGTGATATGATTTCAAGAGCCTTGAAGAACATTTTTGCATTAAAAAATGATCAATCCATCCCAAATAGATTCTTTCTATAACTCTCTGATGATAAGATTTTTGAATTAAGCTTCTATGTTTTTGACTTCAAGTTCTATTAATCTTTAGATG
The DNA here is from genome assembly GCA_009831015.1 of Picea engelmannii. NCBI lineage: Eukaryota > Viridiplantae > Streptophyta > Pinopsida > Pinales > Pinaceae > Picea > Picea engelmannii. The sequence continues at coordinate 27,730 of ML828633.1, read as the reverse complement.
CTTCAATATGTAAGTACATTGTTGACTTTGGTTAGGAAATTTTGGAGATTGGTACGTTTATTATTGTATGCTATGTCATGTGTAATTTGGGTGACAATACTATACCTTGGTAAATAGATCCTTCTTAATCCCATATTTAATAGTTTTCGTGATTTATTTGTGCTATAGTGTTAATATGTAATATTTTGTATTGGTCCGTTGTCAACATTGTTTAATAGCTACTAATGGACCTTTAATTATAATTGAATCTATATAGGTCATCTTTTTATCATATTATTTCTTCAACTCAATTTTTTTTGATGATTCTTATCTTATGAAAGTCCATTAGTAGCCATACTTTGATTTTTAGTTTTTCTAGATTTAGTTAGTCTTTTTATATGTAGTTTTAACTTCTAAAAACATTCTTGTTTCACTAGTATTAATGATGGTTTTTTGTCTATTTTCAAGATTGATATATTCATATATTTGAATTTTGTTACTTCCATAATCAGGATTTGATCATGATTCTTTACATGATTTATTTCCTTGTCTTTATCTGAAAATATCTTCTCAAAATGTTTCTTGACATCCTTTTGATCTTGTTATTGTTGATTACATTGAATTGCAACATGTTGCGGGTCATTTATATCTTTTGATGAGGAAACTTTGGTGCATGAATTCACATTAAAGTCTTGTATTAGTAATTGATCAATCAATTAGACATTAATGTAATTGTCTCTTTATTCATATAGAAAAGATATTATGAATTGAATGTTTTATTTTGGCATCACTTTTTGAATTTTTTCCTGTCACTTTTTCATTCAGTTTGACCCAAAATCCTGTCAATTTTTTTAAAGAATTACTAGAATTGCAGATCTCAGTTGTTGAGATTGCACAATCTGAGTGCAATAGGGATTTTTCAGGGTGTTGAATCCATTTGTTCATTCAAAAATGCATTTTGAGTAATAGAAAATTGCAATTTCACCAACAATTGCATAGCTGGATTTTGGTGATGGTTGCTGAAAAAAGCCTAAAAAATAGAATGTTTAGACTTGTTCTCAATAGCTCTAAAGCAAGGAGAAAATTTGACAGTCAAATTACCTTGATTGCCCATCACAAGGTAATTTGCCCATTAAATACAATTTTTTTTTTCATAATTGTAATCATTCTCTCTTAACAATATTAAAAAAGATAATACAATTATCAAAACTTACCTTTCCATTTTCAAATTCCAACCCTGCACAAAGATCTCAATATTGATGCAGCGTGGGCATGTTCATTGAGAGCGACATTCAACGATAGTTCTCCCCATGCTTGGTGATTCGAAGTTGATTACTCTCTTCTTACATATAATTTGATCATCAACTAATTCCCAAGGCATATGCTCATTTTTTGCGGCTGCTCTCAGTATTTTTGGTAAGTGACACCTTGGAAGACGTGATTCTTTAATTCTTCACCAGACAATTAATGGATGGAGAGAAATATACAACATGTTATGTGCATTCAATTTAGAGGTAGGTGGTATATACACAATTGGATATAGCATAGTCTAAATGTTCTACCTTTTGTCCAGATTTACATCGCCGGATTCTGGCCAAAAAACCAAAAAGGTAGAATTTTTAGCCAACGCCATTGGATATATTTAGGCGTATATATCAAGGTGATCCAACCGTGTATATATCACCTACTGCAACATTGTATGATGCTTATTTCTCTTTATTGATGGATGGACATTGATGAAGTGCACCACTGCTTCTTTCCTTTGAACATGGATACTCCTCTCACAATGTTTTTCTCAAAGTGATATGACCTATGGTCAAAGCAAACCTATATATGTATAGAGTGATACATTGTGAAAAACCTTATAATGGAGTCCATATATTCTCTATATCTTACTGAGAAGTCAAATATTACCTATAGAGGTCCTATGTGGTGGTTTCATTCATAGCCCTTGAGTCCTAAAAAATTAATTTAGGGCCTAAACCATTGGTTTTCCTTTCTAATCATGGTCAAGATCTCAATACCCACCCCTAGTGCATAAAAAATACTAATATAACTGTTGGCATAGGGGCAGACTGAGGGTTCAGCTCCAAGAGCACACCAACAAGCCCTATCTACTGGCCCTTTCGGCAACAACTGCGAAGCAGATGCAGTCTCACCCGAAGCAAATATGAGGGAGTTGCAAGACAGATATGTCTACAACCAGGGGAATATCAAGTGGATCTATTACAACATCAATACATCATGCATCTATCACTCAACAAGCTAGATCTATCCTTCACAGCTATAGATATGGTCTAATACAATAAAGTAGAGAACAACATAACAACGATAGAGATCAAAGCATCAATCACATACACAACAACAAGTGTACGTGTTTCAACCTCTCTCCAGGGCTACATCCACATAATTGTGCTTATGATTTATTAAGGTAAAGCATACAGTTCTTGTTTGCGCTCTCAACTAGCAGATCTTCTCTCTTCTCCCTCTTTCTCTCCCCTTCCTGAGCACCCATCTGTAGGATTGATCTTCGTGCACAACTGAAGATCTTACAATATATGAAGGCTCTCTCTCTCAACACTTCTTGTTCACAATACATTAATCTCTCACACAATAATAGGTCTAGATCAACAATACTATCGTACCAACTTGTACCAACTTGTACCCTCGTGACCCAGGTCCTCTTGACCTTTATTTATACATTGCAATACCTCACCGACAGCCTTAGGCCGAAACCTAGGTGTCAAAACCCTAAATACCAAAACCCTAGGTGTCTAAAACCCTAGGTCAACTTGACCCGCTTTTCCTGAGCTTCGCTAGCCTATCTTTCCTTTCTTTCTGCGTGGTGCTAGTGATGGATTTTTTTTCTTGTTGAGATGTCCTTGATCCATATTCCTTTCTTACCTGTCATCCTTGATCCTCTCTTCCAACGGCTTGCTTTTCCGAACTTCTCTCCATCTTTTCTTCTCTTTTTCTTACTTTGACCCAGTGACAGTGATTGTGTCTCCTGTGAAGTTCACTTTTTACCTTTTCTTCCTTGTTATTTGCTTCCTTCCATAACCAAGGGCCAATAGGCCCCCAACACTCGCCCGTGACTCGTCCTGAGGCGCTGTGGATCTGATCCTTCTGTTTTGCTTCAACTTTGGACTGTGCAGGGCAGCCTTGGTTTCTACTTTATGCCTCCTCCTCGTCCTTGTGCAGACTATCTTTTTGTGTCTAGTACCCAGTTTCAACTGCACCTGGTACCTAGACCCTTTTTCTCATGATTTTACTGAGAGTTGCGAGGCAACTGGTTGTCATAATACAACTTCAGCCGACTCCCATTCACCAATCCTTCCTTACACTCTTCGTTCAATGTCTTTAGCTGTGCAACTCCTCCTTATGTAACATAGGTGATCTCATATGGTCCAAGACAATGCGTTCTGAACTTTCCTGGGTGTCTTATAAACTTATTGTCATACACCAATACTAAATCACCTTGCTTGAGTGCCTTCTTCTTGATGTGCCTGTCATGATATGCCTTCTCTTGTTCCTTCTGAACCTGCTGGTGGAATGCTGCAATGAATCTGTCTTCTTCCAGTTCAACCAGTTGTGCAAGCCTCTCTCGAACAACGCCAATATTGTCCATGTCTATAAATGCAACAATCCTTCATCTTGGTACCAAGTACTCCATCGGGACAACAACTTCGAGACCATAAGCCAACTTGAAAGGGGTCTGCATTGTTAATTTCTTGCTAGTGGTTCGATAGGCCCATAGTATTATAGGTACCTTTAGATCCCAGTCATCCCTATTCAAACTGCAAATTTTTGTCAAGGTTGTCTCCAATATCTTGTTGAATGCTTCAACTGTCCCATTTTCTTGTGGATGGTAAGGTGTACTCTTCTGATGGTGGACTGCAAATTCTTCAGTTAGGGCTTCAACTGTCCTATTGATGAAGTGTGTGCCTTGATCGCTCATAAGGATCTTGGGGCATCCAAACCTGGTTATTATGTCATCAAATATAAATCACGCAGCTGTAGTTGCACTACAGTCCTTGACTTCTCTGGCTTCGGCCCATCTGGTTAAGTATTTTGTCGCAGTAATGATGTACCTGGCTCCTGTGCGCTTCGCTGGTGGGTTTATGGGTCCAATGAAGTCAATGGCCCATTTTTCAAATGCTTGTAGGGTCATCTGTGGTGCTAATGGAATTTCATCTCATATGGATGGTTTCCCAACTCTCTGGCACACATCACAGGCTCTAGCATAATCCTTAGCATCTATGTGTAAGGTATGCCACCAAAGGCTAGCTTGCAGAACCTTATGCACAGTTTCTTTCCCTGCGTAATTTCCTCCTGCGATGCCTTCATGAGCTTCTACGAGGATCCATGGTCTCTCTGTCTCCATAACACATCTCCTTAGTATCTCATGAGGTCCCAGTTTGTATAGTTGACCAGCTATAAGTGAAAAGTTTGCAGTGTGCACCACTAGCTGTTTCTTCTAGGAAATTGTATACTCAATAGGTGCCATTCCTGTTGACAGGAACTAGGAAATGTCTGCGAAGTGGTCATCAATATTTTTAATGCAGACCAGTTGTGCATCTGACAGTGTATCCTCCAAAATAGTGGGCTCTTCTCCATGTTCCAACCTTGACAGTCGGTTAGGGCCCTTGTTCATTCTTCCTGGCTTAACTATGATTTCAAAATCATATTATTGAAATAGCAGAAGCCATCTACATATCTGCCCCCCCAACATTGGCTTGTTGACCAGGTATTTCAGCGCAGAGTGATCTGTAAACATTTTAAAGTGTCCTCCCAATGAGTAGTGGTGGAATTTATGCAGCGCGTACACCATGGCTAGTCCTTATATTTTTGTAGTGGTATAGTTGATCTCCACTGTAGATAGCTTCCTGCTAGCAAAAGATAATGGATGGTCGATCTCCCCTTCTCCCGGTTGTGCCAGGACTACTCCCAATGCAATAGAAGACACATCGACGCACACATGAAACTCCTTGTTCCAATTTGGAAAAACTAGAATGGGCGCAATGACCATCTTTTGTTTCAGCGTGTCGAAGCTCTGTTGGAATTCGTCTGTCCAGCTAAACTGACAGTCCTTCTTCAACAACTTCTCCATCAGTGTTGTGATTTGGGAATAGCCTTTAATGAATTTCCTGTAATAGCCAGTATGTCCTAGCGCAATGCGCAGTTGTTTGACTGAAGTAGGAGGTGGAAAATAAACTATAATTGCAATTTTAGATGGATCAACCAACAAGCCCTGCTTGCATACAATATGGCCTAATAACACTCCAAATGGTGAGAAGAATATGCACTTCTTCAGATTCAAATAAATTTGACACTGCCTGCATTTATCCAACATTAGCCTTAGAAATTTAATATGATTTTTCAACAAACTAAACACAATCCAATCATCAAAATATGCTTCTAAAAATTTATGCAAAATTTCTTTGAATGCTTCGACCACCACCTTGGAAAAGATGGTTGGGGCATTCTTCAGTCCAAATGGCATCACTGTATATTGGTAGGATTCCCATTCTGTGGCGAACGTGGTCTTGTGGGGGTCTTCCTTAGCAATCCGGATCTGATGGTATCCTGAAAATCCATCTGTAAAAGAATATACCTCTTGGCCTCCCACGTTGTCTAATACTTCATCAGTGAAGGGTGTAGGGAACGGGTCATGCAGACAAGCATCATTCAACTTCCTGAGGTCCACATTGTGAAAAACCTTAAACCTATATATGTATAGAGTGATACATTGTGAAAACCTTCTAATTGAGTCCATATCTTCTCTATATCTTACTGATAAGTCAAATATTACCTATAGAGGTCCTATGTGGTGGTTTCATTCATAGCCCTTGAGTCCTAAAAACTTAATTTAGGGCCTAAACCATTGGTTTTCCTTTCTAATCATGGTCAAGATCTCAAGACCCACCCCTAGTGCATAAAAAATACTAATATAACTCATATCCCATTCAAATACCAAAGATACCCTTGAGAGGATATGTTTAAATACCAAAGATTTGTTCATGTCCCTTGAGCCCTAAAAGATTCATTTAGGGCCTAAATCCCTTGTTTTCGTCCCCCAACAATGATTAATCCCCTAAGACCCATTGTTGATGTGCAAAACCTCCTAATGGTGTCCATAACCCACTTAGAGGCCAAAGATCTCATGTAGAGGTCTTGTGTCATGGTTCAAATCTTCATTTGACACGAATCTTGAGCCTTAAGGTCTAAATACCTTTTTTTACTCCCTCGACCATGGTTAAGGCCTTGAGACTCATCCTTGGTCCATAAAAATTCCATATAAATTCAAAGAGAAAGATCCCTTTTAGAGGTCTTGTGTGTTGGTTTAATGTCTCATTCATGTTTATTAAACTATAAAAAATTCATTTAGGGCCCAAGACCATTGTTTTCCTCCCTCAGCCATGGTCAAGACTTTCAATCCCTTTGCTAGTTCACAAAACCTCATAACAATTCTCATATACCACTTAGAGGCCAAATATCCCATATAAAGGTCCTATGTGGTAGCTTAAGGCTCCATTCATCGCCTTTGGGACATACCAGATTTATTTAGGGGCCAAACCCCTTGTTTTACTCTTCGTACCATGGTTAATTCCTAAAGACTCATATGTGATTGACAAAACTTCTAATGGTGCCCATATCTCAACTCAAAGCTAAAAATCTATTACATAGGTAGTGTATGGTGGTCCAAGTCCTTGTTCATGGCCCTTGACCCATGAAATCTTCATTTAAGGCCTAAGGCTCTTATTTTTATCCCCTAAAAATAACTAAGGCTCTTATTTTTATCTCCTAATAATAACTAATGCCCTTAGACCCATCCCTAGTGTGTAAATCTTCATAATGTTACTCATATCCCACTTGGAGGCCAAAGATATCCCACAAAGGGCCTATCTCATGGTTCAACTCCTTATTCATGGTCCTTGAGCCATGAAAGCCTCCTTTAGGGCCCAAGGCCCTTGCTTTCCTCCCACAATCAAGGACAAGGTCCAGAGACCCATTCACCATGTGTAAAACCTCCTACTTGTGGCCATATCTCATTCAAAAGAAAAATCTACCCTAAAGAGGGCCTCTGTCATGGTTCGAGGACACATTCATGGCCCTTGATCCCTAATAACTTCATTTAGAGCCAAAGGACCATGTTTTCCTCCCCTAACCATGGCCAAATACTTGATACCCATCTATAGTGTACAAAACTTTCTAATGATGCACATATCCCTCTATGAGTCCAAAGATCTATTGTAGAGGGTTTGTGAGGGAAAATATTAAAATGATATGAAACTCTCCTAGAAAGGTACCTTCATCACCCCATAGCATGTGTTCCTACAACACAAGCATAAATGAGGAGCACATGATCTTCAAATAGAATGCCCACCCTGGATAGAAGTTATTACCTAACTAGAATCAAAGGTTTATCTATCAGACCTTATCCCTACCCCTCCACCACTCGATTACATATTGTTAAAATATATCGCCTACTAGTTAACCATGGAAAATGTGTCATGTTGTAGTATAGTTTGTGTCATGATGGAATTTACAATCTATGTCTCACAAATATAGTGGTAGGTGGATATTGGATGAGGGGACCTAAGACAACACAACCAAGAGTTCAAGTCACTCATGGAATTTTGTTGATCTCGTGCAAAACCACCACCAACCCACTAGAATTTCCTAATCTCAAAATAATTTACTTTGTAACCTAAAATTAAATTAACCCATATTATCCATAAAAATTAGAATGGTGCCTCTCGTTTATTGCAAGGAGGTTTGTCAAACACTTTGAACCATTTAGGCATCAAATTCTTAATAATTGGCTAAAACGTGCATTGGTTCATGTAAATGTATTTATTGGTTCGATAATGATCCAGATGGATTTCGGTGGCCTCCCACCTATTCCAACTGGTTCATTTTGGCAGTTTTCCAGTTTGACAAATTTTTCCTATTTTTTGGGTCCCTAACTTTCGGGGCCGTTTTGAAGCCCTAAACAACGTTTTTAGGGCTCACCACAGTTAACATGCGCAGGGCTCGCCATGGGAAACATGTGTAGTCCTCGGATAGACCTTTCCAACGGGATATTGTGTGCCTAAAACAAATATTGTATTCAAAAGTTACGACCCCGAGAAGTTGATGTACTAACTTACCCAAACAGGGCCCACATGACTTTTGGCACTTCATCTCCTAAGGTTAGGCTTTTGGATGTCTAGGGTTTTTGACATTCCTGTTTATTGTAAAAAGTCCATGAGAGCCTCATTGTATTCATCTTCTAGCGAATGAGCACAACCGTCACATCTCTTCTTAGAGATAAGCCACCACCATTCTAGGAAGCTTGTTTTCCACTGCATTTTACAATTTCAACTTATTTCCTTATTGAATAGAAACCAATTTTTCTATATATTTTTTATTCTGTGTTAAGCATATTTTGATCATAATATGTATGCATTTCATTCTACTCATAAAATCTAGATCAGTGGTATCAGAGAGGTCTTCTCCTTGTTGTTCTTAATGCATGTCCCTAACGAGGTCAGGGTACAAAGAATTGGGTCTCGATCTTGTTTTTCTTGAGGAAAAAATCTCTCACACACCTAAGAGAACTCTCATGGAGGGAGAAAAGAAAGACAACAGGATAAGATATCCCTTCAAAATTTTTCTCGAGGAATCCCTCACCCAACAAAGGAATGAGATGATGGATAGTTTTGCGCAAATCCTTCGGCGACTACTAACAGACGACACATCTTCCTCAAACAGAGGGGCCACCCACTTCAAGGTACAAATCAACTTCGATATTCCTATATTTGAAGGTCAGATAGACACAGATGCTATAGACAAATGGTTGAATATGCTATAAGGGTATTTATCTGTCCATAACTTCTCGAATAGAGAAAAGATTACTTTTTCACTGCTCAAATCCATTCCCCATGTCAAAGATTGGTGGGAAAATTTATGTGAGTAGAAGGAAACAGAGGAACCCTCATTATTTACAGTCACGGTCACTTGGGAGTCCTTAAGGGATGCTATTAAGGAACAATTCTACCCTATTGGAAGTTATGATGAATTGTATACAAAATGGACCACACTGTGGCAGGAAAGAGACCAAGCAATGCCCGAGTTCACAAATATATTCATACCTTGCGCACCAAGTTGGGTATCAAATATTATGAGTGACATCTGGTGATTAAGTATCACAACGGTTTTTATAGATACATCCAGGCCGAAATGGATTTTATGGACATATCATCCTTGGGCGCGACCTACCAATATGCCATGAAAATTGAGCAGAAGCTCAAACAAAAGATGCAGAAATTTGGGTCCGGGAACCCCTCACAAAAAAAGCTAGGAAAGGATGGCCCCAACCTGCAGAACAAAGGATATAGAAAATACAGACCTCCTCAGGACAACCATTCCAGGACGCAAGCAAATAAGGACACCAGAAAGACAAAGAAAGATATCAGGAAGTGGTGAAACTTCCATAAGAGCCCCTAGCATAACATTGTTGATTGTTGCTAAAAGAAATCGCTAGTGGCTGAGGTGAAAGCCTCTTAATCAGATGCGGGTTCTGACTCTGAGTTAGAACCATAAAGGGGGAGACATATTGTTGATGCAAAACCTAGTGCTACCGTTGCTACCACCAAGCTCCAACCGGGTGAACCAGACGAGCCAGAGGAAGGCGATCACCTTTTACATTCACAGATGTGGGTGAAGGGTACCCCTCTTCACTTCATCGTTGATAGCAGTAGCTAGAAGAACCTCATGTCAGCAGAGGTTGTCAAGTGACTCACCCTGCCGACAATGTCGCACCCACATCCCTACACCATCAGATGGCTTCGCCAATGAAGTGACATCCACGTCAACCAACAATGTCGCCTGTCATAGGACATCAAGCCCTTCAAAGACGAGGTATTGTGTGATGTTGCCCCTCTTGAAGTTTGTAATGTTATTTTGGGCCAACCATATTTATGGAAATGCCATGCTGTATATGAGTCTAGGCCTCAGAGTGTTATTATTACTTTGAACAAGAAATTGTACAGGACACTGGAGGCAGTCCCACCTAGTTCTATTTCCTTGATCTATGCCAAGAAATGCAGGAAGGTCATCTCTGAGATGGGGAAGTTTCTCTTCTTCATGATTCGCTCTCAGAATGAGTGAAAGATCGCATCCACATCTAGGGTCACCACAACCAACCTCTCCACACAATAGAATAAAGTGGATAAGGTTGTGGAAGCATACTCATATACTTTCTCCTCACCTAACAGGGTACCTCTGCGTTGTCAAGTCAAGCACCCCATCGATCTGACCCCCGACGCACTGATTCCCAATGGTTCAGTCTACCATCACTCTCTGTTAGAGAATGAGGATATAAAGCGACAGATCCAATAAATTCTCCACAAGGGGAAAATCCATTCCATCTCATCACCTTGCGGGAGCCCAATCGTGCTAGTACAAAATAAAGATGGAACCTTACTGGGCCCTGAATAAAATCACAGTCAGAAACCGATACCCGATTCCCCGAATCGACGACCTCCTTAATCATCTCACATGATCCAAATACTTCAATAAGATTGATTTGAAGTCTGGCTACCACCAGGTATCGATAGAACAAACATATGTATGAAATACTGCCTTCAAGTCAAAGGAAGGTCTTTTCGAATGGTTGGTCATGCCCTTTGGCTTGACAAATTCTCCAACCACTTTCATGAGGATGATGGATGTTATCCTGCAACCATTCACCAATACTTTTGTAGTGGTGTATTTGGATGAAATTCTCATTTACAACAAGACTTGGGAAGAAAAAATGCATCATATTCAATAGGTTCTGCACACACTGCAACAACACAAGCTATACACCAACTTGGAAAAATGCTCCTTCAGCATGGATAGGGTCCATTAACTGGGCTACATCATTGATCATCATGGTTTACATGTCCATCCAACCAAGATCCGAGTCATCCATGACTGGCCAGCCCCAACCACACTCATTTATTTTCAGAGCTTCTTGGGCCTTGCCAATTTCTACCACAGGTTCGTGTTGGGATTCTCCCATATTGCATGGGCCCTCAGCCAAGTAACTAGGGGTGGTGGCAAGGATAAATTTGTGTGGGGCCAGTCCCAACAACAAGCGTTCAATGATTTGAACCAACTCTTGTGCTCAACCCCAATACTTTCACTATTGGACCTGCAACGACCCTTTGAGATCGAGACATATGCTTCAGACTATGTTGTGGGCATCGTTCTCACTCAGCACGACTACCTCTTGGCCTATCATAGTGAGACACTATCAGATGTTGTCTGTAAGTACCCTACTTATGAAAAAGAAATGTACTCCATTGTGCAAGCCTGTCACCAATGGAGGCATTACATTCTTGGGAAGGAGATAGTCATCTACATTGATCATAAGCCACTGCAGTTCATACAGACACACAGAAAGTTTCAGAATGACCTCCATTAGAAGTGGTCCACATACTTGTAGCAATTCCACCTCAACATCAAGTATAAAACAAGAAGCACCAATCGTGTCGCTGATTGCCTTAGCAGACTGCCAGTTGTGACACTCACCATGGTGCTAGAATCTTGTGGCCATGAGACCTCTGGATGGCCCCAACTCTATGAGACGGATCCAAACTTCACAACTACCTACCAAAAGTTGGGCGCAAACACAGTTGTCGCTAATTTCCATCTTCAGGATGGGTTGTTGTGTCATCTGGGCCATATTTGCGTTCCATCAAACGAGCGAGCGAAGCTAATCTAGGAAGCCCACTGCATTCAGGTGGAAAGACACTTCGACGTCGAAAAGACAGTGGCAATGTTGTAGAAACATTTCTACTGGTTAAAACTTCGACAAGAGGTCAACAATTATATCTGGTCCTGCACTGCCTACGCTATTGCCAAACCGACCACTAAGAAACAGGGCATGTACACCCCTTTGCCTACTCTTGACAGGCCATGGGAATCCATCTCCACGGACTACATGTCGGACCTCCCATCCACTAAGAGGGGAAATGAATGTGTTTTTGTGGTTGTTGATCGATTTTCTAAGATGGCGATTATGGCCGCCTATAAGAAGAGCACCACAACAGAAGCCACTGTCAAGCTCTTCTTTGAACGAGTCTAGGTACATTTTGGAATCCCATAAACCATTGTCTTAGATCGGGACAGTTGATTTCTCAGCACATTTTGGTCGAGCCTATGGTCACTGCTAGACACCAAGATCAACAAATCCATGAACTTCCTCCCCCAGACAGATGGTCAAACCGAGGTTGTAAATCGAATGATCATGCATATCCCGCACATGTATAATTCCAAGCACCCTCACACATGGGATGAGAGTCTTCCCTATGTCCAACATAGTTACAACCGATCCTTTCATAGCTCAATTGACCACATCCCCTTTCAAGTGGGGTTGGGATTCCAACCATTGGGTCCCATAGATGTTGCACTACCCCTTGCGGTCACCTCGACCGACTCATCTTCTGCTCCAATTGAAGCTGACAAAGCCACCCAGTTCATTGAGAGGATCCAACACATCTGTCAACAGGTTCAGGATATCCTACAAAAGTCCAATGACAAGTACAAGCAGCGCCATGATCAACACTGGGTGCCACATAAGTTTTAGGTGGGCGACAAAGTTTGGTTGCATTTAAAGAAATAACGCCTTACCAGACCCCATTGGAAGCTTTTCCCACTCCATTATGGGTCGTACATCATCACCAAGGTTGTGGGTGATAATGTTTTTGAGCTCAACATTCCTCCTTTCCTTGGCCTGCACCCAGTGTTCAATGTGGATATGTTTCGACCTTATTTCCCACCATTATTGGACACCTCAGAGATAGTAGAACAATTGATACCAATAGAGCTCAACCTCTGTTGCATACAACAAGCATCCAGTGATCATATTGTGGAAAAATGGGTCAAGGGAACTCACCAACAAAGGATCCAACTTTATCGAGTTATCAAAGTAGGGTAGCTCCTGCACCAAGGCAAGTGGCTCACTCGGGGCCAAATTTAGCAGAAATTTCCTCATCTAATGGGGGAACTCAATGCAATGGAGACCATTGCTTCATAAGGGGGGAGGATTGATCCATATGGATTTCGGTGGCCTCCCACCTATTCCAACTAGATCATTTTGGCAGTTTTCTAGTTCGACATTTTTTTCCTAGTTTTTGGGTTCTTGACTTTCGGGGTCGTTTTGAGGCCCTAAACAACGTTTTTAGGGCTCAACACATTCAAAATGGTTAAGGCTCGCCATAGGAAACATGTGTAGTCCTCATATAGACCTTTCCAACGGGATATCGTGCGCCTAAAATGAAGATCGTGTGCAAAAGTTACGACCCCGGGAAGTTGATGTACTAACTTACCCAAATGAGGATCACATGCCTTTTGACACTTCATCTCCTAGGGTTAGGTTTTTGGATGTCTAAGGTTTTTGATATTCCCGTTTATTGTAAAAAGGCCTTGAGAGCCTCATAGTAATCATCCTCTAGCGAATGAGCACATCCATCACATATCTTCTCAGAGATAGGCCACCACCATTCTAGCAAGCTTGTTTTCTGCTGCATTTTATAGTTTTAGCTTATTTCCTTATTGAATAGAAACCAGTTTTACTGTATATATGTTATTATGTGTTAATCATCGTTTGATAATAATCTGTATTCATTTTGTTCTACTCATAAAAATTGGATCACATAACGATGTTCACTAGATTTAGAGTCAATAAGTCATATGAATTTGAGTTTTTTAATATGTGAATCTTTCACAACCTCCTCCTAAAATTATAAATTAGGTTTCAAAGTACATTAATGCCATACCAAAATTTTGGTGTTAACCATTTTTAAAGGTTAAGGAAAAGAGTTTATGCATGCAATAATGGTAAGGATAAGATTTTATGGATCCAATAATGGTGGGTTCAAGTTAGGGGTTGTTCCATCTAAAAAACAATACTTTAATTGTATTGAGACATTTAAAAATCAATGTCTAAAATCCTAAAATTTATCAATCTTAAATAATCTTAAATTTATCTAACTACCTATAATTTGAAGAAAAGAGAGATATTTCCACTAAAACTGCCTTTAAGACCTTAATGTGTACTCATTCCTTAAAAGACTTTATAACTTTGTATTTGAAATATATTTAAGTCTATGTCCCATGTGTGGTGGGTTTCACAGAGCCAATAGTATTTTCAATCATATTTTTTACCAACAATATAGCAATTTGAATTTATCAACAATGTTATTATAATGATCATTTATTTACCAATAATATAGAAATTTGAATTCATCAATAATATATTATAATGATAATGGTGATTAATCTTTCTTTTTTGTTATATATTATAATGATAATGGTTATCAATCTTTCTTTTTTATTATATATTATAATGATAATATTTTTTTTTTTGGCATAAGGGTTTATTGTCCCATAAACAAGAGCATCTCATCCATGTTTAGGTGGTTGAGAGTAAGAGTGTTATCATTCCCATCTATGTTAATTCTTGCAATTGACATGTTAAGATTTTAATAAAAATATTGTTGTATTGGCCTTGAACCCTGAAGAATCCGATTTATGTGGTGGATATCTCTTGAATATGTATTTTACAAAAAATAAGAAAACAAAAACAATTCAATAAAATACTGAGATATCATAATCAACCCAATTTGTTTTGCAATGCTTATAAGAGCGATTATGGAAAGAAATGAGTTGCGTCGAAGAAAATGAAAAAAGAGTTAAAAGATACGTTGGTTTTCAACTAACGCAATTCATCATCGACCATTACATAACACTTATTAACATAATAAAAAGACTTGAGACAACAAAGACACACAACTATAGAGTTGTTTTTTTTTATTTCAAAAAAGCCTTCAACATCATCCTAGGCTAGAAACTTTAGGAGAAGTAAATGGAATTGAGGTCCCGAATGGTTAGAAAGCAACAATACACAAGTTATATGAGAAACTAAAGGCTAAAATTAGAACTATAGAGGGCCTTTCATAGAGCTTCAATAGTGACATTAGGTGAAATACGATAGCTCCCTCTCCTCCACACTATTCAATGTTTATATAGATATGCAAAAATAATGGATAAACAAGAAGGTGAATAAGGGGTGAACATGACAATGATTACCATAAATATTTTGTTGTATGTAGATGATGTGACACTAACAATTGGGGTATGATGCAATCTACATGATCCCTTAGAGGCCTTAGAGCTTTTTTGTGAGGATCTTGAAAGAATGTGAAGATGAGGCAAACTATGATAGTAGCATTTTCACTCAAAAAGAAACTACAAACCAATGTAAGAGGCAAACCATCATAGATAACCCAAACATATAAATATCTAGGACTAGATTTCAATAGGAAGCTAAGTTGAGAAGCATGGACAAGGAAAACACTACATAGAGGGTGGAAAATATTATTTTTGTTGCAAAATGGATGTACAAAAACATAGGTTCAACGCTAGCAAATGAAGTGCACCCTCTTTAAATGCTCATAAAAAAATAAAAATAAAAATTATTTATGGATGTGAAGTATGAGGACCAAGTATTTCCAAAAGTAGAAAAAACTAGTGCAAGTAAGTGCCAAAACACCTAATAACAAACTACCTAAGAGTAAAAAGAAATAACCCTTACAAGAGACTTTTAACTAAAATAAGACTATACCCATTAGAATTGGAGGTACTAACAAAATTGATTCAATATAAATAGAAAATGGCAATGAGAGACAACAACATGAACTCAGAGAAAATCAACCAAGATAAATTGACAAGGAGAAAGAAAACATGTAACCAAAAATACTAAAAAATGATTTGAAGAGTGGGATATAGAAAAAGAAAGGTGCCCAATAGAGAAAAAGGCCAATACTATAGGAAGAAAAATTCAAGGAAACACATCAAAAGAAAGCAACAATACTACATAGACACTTTCAGTAGATAGGAGGAGTTGAAAGTGCAAAAACACTTGAAGCATAACATTGTATGGCGTGAGAAGCAAGAATAACACAACTAAAAAACAACTCACACAGGTCGAGATGTGAGATAAGAAGATGAGAACAACCTAATGAATCATAGGAGGAAAGGTCATGTTGAGTATGTGGAAATGGGGAAGTAGAAACACAACATATTCAATAATCATTGAAAAGTTGGATTTGCATATCAAAGACTACACTAGTTAAACATGTAGCAAAGTTCCTTCCACTTGCTAGAATCCAATAACTCACAAAGTTAGAATTCTAATTGATTTGAAACTATGATATGTTTTTTGAACATAGGTTGGTTTCTAATGAGACAAACCCTTTTGGAATAAGTTTAATCATGAGTGAAACTTGGATCTTGGATCATACTGAGACTCTAACCATGTTTGAAAATTTTATTAGGGTTTTGTTTGTTACATATTTAAATTTTTCCATCAAAAACTAAGACTCAACATTATAATAAATCTAGTAGGAAATATAACAAAGTTGATTGAGAAATATTATTGACCAGATTTAGAATACTAAAAATAAAAAAAAAATTAATATGACATCAATTTTCTAAATGTAAAATGAAGGTAACCAAATCTAATGAAATAAACTAACTTCATGGTCTCTAAAATTTCTCTCTTTAATCCCTTAAAAAATATCACACAAAATTTTCACTTTAATCTCTTGAAAAATATCACACAAAATGTAAACCTCTTTCTTTTCTACATCTTGTAAACGGTGGAATAAAATCAATCAAGTGATATCTCTGTCAATTGACGAATATTCCCTTCAATTATAAAAATGAAAAAGAAAAAGTAAAGGAGATGTTACAAGTTGGAAATAACTTGGAGATGAAGTCTTTACAACTCATCCTTCTTCATTCATCCATTAATGGCTGCCATGGCCCGCTTACGCGTGCCTGCTTTACAGAAAGCCGGTGGACTGCAAGCCATTTGTACGCGGATAGATACTCGATGACTTAGACCTTACGCGGCACGCCTTTTCACAGTTCATAATCCCGCCATAATACTCCGCTACACATCCGCACTTTGCTTTCTCGTTTCAGCCAGGGGCTCCAACAGGTCTAGGGATCGAACCGCATAAAATAGGTATAATTGTAGTATCAGATGATTATCGAGTTTTTAAGCAGGACCGGACAAAAATTATTCATGGCAAGAACGGCATGCATGTGCTCACCTACCATGAGATGCAGCCTCCACAGGCCCAGAATTCCGGGGCCGGAGGCGGGATGCGAGCAGGGGCTGAAACGCCCTCAGCTGAGTGGTAGCAGATCAGGGATGATGAAGAAGGAGGGATTAGATCGGTCGCGTTTACGTAGATCGGAAGTTTTTTCCGTCCATGGAGAAGTTGCACGCAGGGCTCTTCTGTCATCGAGTCGTACTTCTGACTCTCAGAAAATACGCAGAGCTAATTTCGAGAAAAAACCAAGCAGGCTGAGCAGGGTCTCCATGGCAGTCGATTTCTGAAGAAAAACTAAAGAATTTTGACTGAGATTGTGAACATGATTTTGAGTATTGCCTAATAATTTAGTATATAGAGTTTTGTAATAGTAATTTATTTTAAACGTTTTACTTTTAGTTGTTTTTTGGTAATTTGTTTTTGTTTGATTTTGTTTTAAATCAGGTGATAAATGGTTGGTTCTGCAGATTTGAGTGGTTAAGTTTATATAATTTGAGTGTTTTAGGGATTTTTCAGCATGCTCAATCCATTTATGCATTCAGAAATGCAATTTAAACAACAACAAAGAACGATTTTGTCCAAATTTACATGGCAGGATTTAGACAAAAAAAACCCAAAAAGTAAAACTTTTAGCCAACACCTATATATACTCTAATAAGAAACTCTAACTTTCAGTTTTTGCTTAATTTAATCACTAAATTATAAAATAAAATAGGCTTTAGGGATTAAGGTATTCCAAGGAGTGCAACAAATTGCATTATGGATGATTGCATAATATTTAGGCATAAATTTTTGGGTTAGTCCTCCAGGGATTTGACTTGAACTTGTGATTTGAAGATTTGAACTTGTGACCTCTTAAGAAGAAACACATGTTCTTAACCATTAGGCCCAGTCAGGCTGTATTATACAGGAAAAAAAATATAAAAAGATATAATCAAAACTAATTTTTATTAATTAAATATAATAGCTAAAATGATAGTATTTTTCTCTCATAAGATAATTTAAATTATCGTATCTTGAGAATAAAACGAAAGATATCATTGACACGGAAAAAATATAAAAAGATATAATCAAAACTAATTTTTATTAATCAAATATAATAGTTAAAATGAGCTCAGTTTTAGGTGCGTGATAGTCGGTTGGAAAGGTTTTTTAGAGATCATGGCAGGTAAAAATGACACTGGTTAGGGCCCCAAAACAGCCCTAGAAGTACAACAAGATGTGCTCACATGAAAACATACAAAATAAGCCAATTAGATTAGGTGGGAGGCTACCGGTATCCACCTGAAAGACGAGTCACTTGGAAATAATATTTAGCAACCCAAACATGCTCAAATAAGAGTTTATTAGTTTCTTGTATTATGAACTCTTCTTATAGGGTGCCAAATTGTCATTATTAAAGGAAGTTTGGGGTAGAAATGAATTTGAGTGAATTTTTTTAACTAAAAATAAAAAGCTTAATTTCAACAAATAATATTTAAGATGATGAGTTGTCAAAATGTGTTTTGAGTTTGTCGACATGTGTTTTGAGTTTGTCTTGTCATGGGTTGATAATACAAACTAAAAAACACATCATTATGGCTCATATCCAAGTGGCATATTCTAATTCTAATTCAATAATATTTAACCATTATTAAACCATTCCCACCCTATCAATATACCTATTTAATAATAAATAAATAAAAATCTAAACTCCAACAACATTTATTTTAGATTTTGTGTGAAATCACCTTTGATTACTAATTTTTTTTTATTATGATGAGTATGTATTTTAATGTCCTCTATAGATAATGAACTGAAAAATTGCAAAATTAAAATCCTAAAATTATTACTTATTGAAATATATCAATTTTATATGGAGTTACATTGAAACATTAAAAATTATCTATTAGTAATGGAATATTCAAATATAGGGGTAGTAAGTGTGGGGAAAGGGGTAAGGACAACATAAAATTTATTTTTCTTAAAGAATCAATTAATCAACTAGCTAAAGCCTAGTTGTATACCAAGGGATCATTCTTGGAGACTCACACATCAACTTCTTAGACCTCCAACACAACTCGTACTCCTCCTTGGGTGTATAGAAAAAACCCTCCAAAAAACCTCTCCCCTCTTTAAAAAAATCAATAACATCAATTTATTTCATGTCAAACATTACTAATATCGAGAAGCAGACATTGTGGAAAACATTGGGGTGGAATTAGGAGAAGGACTGATCTCTATTCATAATCCAAAAGGACTTGTATCAATCACATGATCCCCTAAACCATTGCCAAGGATATGCTTACAGTCTTAAGGTTGACATGCCTATGATGTTAAGGTGTGGTATGAGAATTGGACAATATACTGTGGGACTTCACCACCCCCCTCAAGCCTTGTGAATGTATGCATCCCACCTGCTCTTGAAGGATGCCTCCTCCCACCCCCACTCATGCGACCTTAGTCTTCTTTATGCCACTTCCTTAATCTTCCCCTTCACCTCCTACAAAACCTTCATAGCCCTTCCTTGAAAATCTTGTCAACTCTTTGGGAACCCTCTCTTCTCTTAGTGAGACTATGTCTCAATAGATTCCAAGTGTTGCATGGTTCCAGTTCTGCATTAACAATGGAGGTTAAGGCCATAAAAGAGACTATTAACCACTATAATCGAGACTTGAGATATACCCATGGAAATCTCACTTACATTGCACTTCAATTGACTAGATGGAAGGCCCAACTAGAAATCTACCTAGGGGAAATGGAGGAAGAGAGGGAGGCATGCAAGCTCGAACAAGTGAGTATCTACAAACCATTGAAAACAAAGGAATGGAGAATGAGACCCCATTACCTCAAAGAGAAGAATTTAAAACTTCAAAAGTTTATGGAAGCCCTTTTTTATCTAATTATACAAATCATTAATTTCATGGAATACCCTATTCAAGAGAGAATGTAGCAAACATAATTGAACCAATGAAAGTTCACATAAATAAACCAATTTAAAAGTCTAACATTAAAACCTAGATGAAATTAATAACCAATGTTGCTATAATATTTTGATTTGAAAATCAATTTTTTTTGTTTTCCTAACCCACCCTCTCATACAAACATAATTCAACTAATAAAAACTCATATAAATGAACCAACCAATTTAAAAGCCTAACATCAAAACCTAAATAGAATCAATAATTAGTATTGACATAAAGTTTTGATTTGAAAATCAAAACTTTTTGTTCTCCTATCCCACCTTATAAGGCAAACATAATTCAAATAAAAAAAAATTGTTCTTTTAACCCACCCTCGGAATCCAACATAATTCAAATCAAAACTTTTTGTTCTCCTAACCCACCCTATGAGGTAAACATAATTGAAACAATGGAGACTCACATAAATGAATCAATTTAAGAGCATGACAACAAAACCCAACTGCAATAAATTATATATTCCATACTTTATGACATCAAAACCTGCTTCACATACTTTGAGTTTTGACCACGCATTCATGTCTTCTGTTCATGTGAGTGAGGAGCAACAATTATATATTCCACCTGCTTTATATTGAGTTTTGACCACGCA
Source organism: Picea engelmannii (assembly GCA_009831015.1). Lineage (NCBI taxonomy): Eukaryota > Viridiplantae > Streptophyta > Pinopsida > Pinales > Pinaceae > Picea > Picea engelmannii. Next base: position 7,043 of record ML828633.1, on the reverse strand, counting down.
TTCAGATCATTCATTGAGGATCTCTTTCCAGCGAGTGTGCTGAGGCATGAAAGCTTTCCCATCAATCATTCTCGAGGGAATGGCTTCCTTTGTTTTAAAATATATCTGGTGGTGAGGCATCGAAGCCTTCCCCGTTAATCTTTCTCTTAATCAATAATGTGAAATGCTCCTTTAACGAAATGACAACGAGGCTGGTGAGCATCAAAGCTTTCCCATCCATCATTCTCTCCATCAATACGCTGGAATCTTCCTTTATTTGACAGTGTTTGTCATTGGAATACACGAGAATGATTATTAGACAGTATTTGTCAACAAAATATATCAATAAATAAAACGTGGATTCCTTTTACCATAGGCAGATTAGATTAGTTTGATGCTATTTACAAATGGTCAATATTCAGTTTGCTATACAGTATTGAATGTTGTCACAGGTGGATTATAGCTTGGTGGATTTGAATTGCTTTTAGATTCTATAGTTTATAATCTCTTTGTTTCAACATTCAATACAATTCAGATCTAGGTGGTCAACATCCTGTCTGCTACACAGCATTGAATGTTGCTTCAGGTGAATTATTTGTTATTGGATTTAAATTGCTTTCAGATCTGATGGTCTATAATCCACCTACAGTAGCATTCAATGTAATTCAGATCAGACTACCTATAATCCACTTAAAACAACATTTAATATTGCATAGCAGGCTTGATCACCTGACAATGATCTACAGCTAAATCACACGTTTGAGTATCAGTATGGAAATAAAGTTCAGGCTTTTCCAAAATCAGTTGGAAAATTTGGTGTTCACTGACATCTTGTAGCCATACTTTTATTTTCCCAATATTTTAGCAATTCTGACTACTCAATGGAGTGGGCTACTCTGGAGCAATCTTCTCTCCTGCAGGTTTTTCTGATCGATTTTTTGATCATCTGGATTGGTTTAAAATGGAGCAAAACCCCTGGAGTAAGATTATGAAATACATGTATGCATGAAACTTTGATCCATACAAAACTCAAACTACCCCTGAAAATCTAGCCAAATTCAAACCCATTTTTTTAACTGAAAAACGAATCTGATTGCTCTCGAGTGAGCTTACTCCGCTACTCAATACCATTTTAGAACTTTCGATGACAGACCCATTAACAAACCTCACATTTTAAAGTGTGTGCAAGGAGGCTAGGAAATAGTCTGTCATGCACGCCACCTCCACGTTCCCCCACGTTGCGAGTGATGCAACCCATTATGTAGAGACTGGCCCTCCATGAACCCAAATCTCTATCCTCAGACTCCATCTCCTCCCTCTATACAGCTACTCACGGTCCGGAGATCGAATCCTCTCCAGCGCTGTTTCTAAGTCTTTCTGCCTGTCATGGGGTTCAGAAAATGCGTGTGCGCACCCCACACGCATCCTGGCGCTTTCAAATGCAGCCTCCACAGGGCGCCGAGGCCGACTGATTCCTCTTCGTCTGACTACATGACAGGGGAGCAGCAAATGCGGTACCAAATTAGCAGGCCGAGGATGGTAATCAAGTCAAGCGTTGGGCATGGAGAAGTTGCACGGAGAGCCCTTTCCCTGTCCATTCAACCGTCCCGTAATAAAAGAGGCAGGAAGGGTTTTCAGAGAAAACCGAGCAGGTTGAGCAAAGCATCCGTGGCATCCCGACTGAACGGCTGAGCCGGATTGAATGATATATCAGGATACCGCTCAGCCGGATTGAATGATATATCTGAGTTACGTATGGAGGCCCCCCCTTGGTATTCTCATGTAATCGTTACTGTTTACTAACGTCGCAGTATTCTTATTTGCAGTGTGGAAGGATTTAATTAGGGTTTATAACGGTAAACCTTCAAAGAAAACGAGTGATTGATGTGTGAGCAAATATTTTGGTGTGCGAATGAAGGAGAACATATCATGGACTTTGTTGCTCATTGTGCATGCGTGTCTTTAATCGAATGTACAATCTAGTTATCGATTGTTTTGTTGGAGTTAATAATATTTTTTTTGTTGTAAAAAGTCATCGTTATTGTTTAGTTAGGTTTACTTAGACATGAATTTGATTTTTTTTGTTTCATTTATTTTTTTTATTTTAAAAAGTCTTCATTACTGTTTAGTTAGAGATGAATTTGATTTTTTTGTTTGGTTTACTTAGGCCATCAAATATAGAAGACCTGCTTAATATACTTATGATAAGTGTTATGTCCTTTGTGATGATTAGTTAGGCAATTAACAATGATGAAATTAGGCCATCAACAATATGAACAATACTCGATGTAAATGGAAAAGAATCCACTTGTTATTTATTATATGATAAAAAGGAACAATTTAAGGTAAGGAATATCAAGTAAATTAAATTCCCACCAATTTGCTAAGGAACAATTTAAGGCACTTGTTATTTATTATATGATAAAAAGGAACAATTTAAGGTAAGGAATATCAAGTAAATTAAATTCCCACCAATTTGCTAAGGAACAATTTAAGGCAGGCCAGGAATATCAAGTAAATTAAATTTCCACCAATTGAGATGGTTAAACTAAATTGATATTTAGCTATAGTCACAACCAAATATAATTGAGTTTAAATATTATCACAATGATATCAAATAGCAAGTAAATAAAAAGCTTAGCAATTAAGATGGATGAAGTTTAGGAGATTTCAATCATGTAGTTATAAATATTTTATATGCAAATTGAGTTTGCTAAACAACTTACTGAAATCAGATTAAATGCTTAAACAATGGATTGAGAAAACTTGTTTACCTAAATGAAATTGACATTTAATTGCAACAAAACATCATTGGAATTGTATTACTACAATGATATTGAAATAACTTCCTATTCATTAATGAAATTGATTTGCAAGTTGGATGTAATGCTCCACAAAATTATAAGATCAATAGTCTCAATCAAAACTTAGAAGCATACCAAAATTCACCAATACTAAATATTTTAGATTCATAAATATCATATTTTTAGAAAACAATTTTCTTAAATATTTTAGATTCATAAATATCATATTTTTAGAAAACAATTTTCTTGACTCAAAATGAACTTTCCAAAAAAACTACTAAGAATATAAAGATGCTATTGAGTAACAAGTTTTCAAAAGTTTGCAAAGTGCCAAAGTTTGCACTTTTGCAACATAGTTCTTCAAATAGATAGATATGTTTAGATTTTCCAAGATGCAAGTAGGAACGTGTCACTATGACAAGTTAAAGTATAGGCCTTATATGCTTGATGCATACATGTTGATTAGTAGCAATAACACATTCCTTTGACATGTCTTTCTTTTCACTAGTTCTTTGGAAAAATAAGAAACATATTGATATTTGGTGTTTAATGTATGGAAAATGGAGATGAGGAAGCATTGAAATGGAATGTTATTAAGGAAAAGGTTAAAAAAACATTTTAAGAATATAATTATACTCTACATAGATATATTAAAATAATTTTTGTGCTTAGCTTCTATAAATAATAGGCAAATAAAAATTTGCTTTATTTATTTTTTGGGGTTTTAATAGACTAATTAAGTGGGGATTTGGACCTAGATCATCTTAACATAAGAATTTCAATTTGATACAAGAACACAAGAAAATGCACTATGATAGTATTAGAATTAGTATATGTTAAATAACTTATGATATTAATTGAGTTTAGCTCGGGTGGTTGGGAGGAATGATTGTTATCCTCTTCACCTGAGTTCAATTCCTGTAAGTGACATGTTGAGCTCATAATAAGTAATATTTTTGTAATGGTTTAATTTTCATATATTAGAGAGTCGGGGGGTAGGGGCCCACCCTAAATGTTCCTATAATATGTGCTATGAACTATATGATTGTTAAATTTGAATTGTTTTGCAAAAAATTCATATCCCAACTATCAATTTAGTTACCAGAGAGTGATGATCTTTTCAATAGCAACAAGAGTTTGTTTGGACTATCCTTAAACATTGTTCATGCTTACTTGAGGTCATGGGTCTTGTTAATTTTTTTAGAAGCAACAACTATATGTTTGGACTATCCTTCAAACTTTGTTTGTGATTACTTGAGATCATGGGTATTGATGTGTTTATTCTTTCCCCCAAAGGGTAAGAATAATTATCAAATCATTCAAAAAGGTAGTAGGGAATGCGTTAACAAAAAATCGCCAGGTTTACTTTAGGGACCCAATTCATAGAAGCTAAATGAATTCTTAGATTTGAAGATTGAATTTGGGATCACTTTTAAGCAAGTTGAAAAGTACACTAAGATGGAATTAATTGGGAATTTTATTGGTTCTTGGCCCCATTTTAAAATTATAGAGTTATGAGAATTCACGGGTCTCTGGTTATCAAAGGGAGAGTCAACATATAGTATGGTCGAAATGGTGTTTTTTATATTGCTATTTACAAAGTAAGAGTTGTTGTGATCTTTAAATTGTTAAGCATTTGCAAGCATTCAAGATAAATCTACATGATCTTCAAATCTACCCAATCTTGGTAGTTATTGCAATCAACGAATTTTATAGATTTACATTCATTCAATAGATTAGGAAATCTGTAAGATTTTTTGGTATCTTAGGTTTGATGTTTATGAGATAAAACTATGTTTTTTAACCTAATTTTGAATAAAGTGAATGTTGTATAAATCAACATCACAACAACACAATTTGCATCTTTATTAGCATGAATATGAAACTTTACATAGACTATGAACCACAACAAACAAAGACTCAATTGGTAAAAAATATAGATGCCAAAAAGGCCTAACAATAACATCAAAGATATGAAGCTTTCCATAGACTCTAAGCTAGAGTTAATAAAAATTCAGTGAGTTCAAAGGACATATGAAGAAGCATAAGTGTCATCATCAATGACCATAAAAACTAATGATAATCTAATATTAAGAAATTTTTCAACATATAAGATTGGTTAAGTGCTCAAAATCCTGAAGTTCAAATACATGCGAAGTAAAGGTACTTTTCATAAATGTCAACTCAAACAACATCACCAATCTCATTGATCAACTGAATATTAGGGATATAAACAATGAACTCTTAAAGGGTGAGCAATATAGAAATACACCCATAACCTAGAGGCTCTTTGTTGAACTCCTAAGTAACGATGGCTAGCACCTTCGATAGTGTTGATTGAGATTAGTCAATATTTTAAGAGCATAAATAACAAGGTAATGTATCTATATATTATAGATTCAAGACCAATATTGGTACGCCATGCCTTTCCTTTAGCCCTAAAAAAAAATAAACTAATTGTGAATTTAAAAAAATAAATATTAACAATTAGGAACAAATATAAAAAACACAAATAGGTCATAGGTCATATAGGAATCTTAAGGACTTGTATATAAAAAAATCCATTACCCATAAATTTAAAGCATGGACATTAAGCATAATGTAAATCCGATGACAACAATGTTCATGGCTTATAGACAAGATCCTTTATTATTGTCACATCTATAAACTTAAGGATTTTCTATTTCTAAAAAGACATTCATATATTTAAATAACACAAGTAAAACAAAGACTTGACCGGTGCAAAAAAGGATAAGCAATAAAATCAAAGCTATAAAGTTTTGCATGGACTCTAAACTAGATTTGACAACATTCATTAGTTCAAAAGTATGTGAAGGAACATAAGAAATAACAACAATAGTCATAAAAACTAATGATTATTTTCAACATATAACATTATTTAAGTGTTTAGAATCGGGTATATGAGGGTGGGGATTGGAGGAAATATTGGAGAAATGTATTATACATTTCGAATGGGGATGGGAAAAATATCAGAGAAATGTATTATACATTTATCCGATATTTCCCCCACCCCCAACTTATAACCACCATCATAAGTTGAAGAAATTATCAGATAAATATATTATACATTTGTCCAATATTTTCCATACCCTCCACTCTCATAAATTCAAATACATGTCATGAAAAGGTACTTTTGTAAATGTTAACTCAAACATCCTTACCAATCTTATTAATTGGTTGAAGATTAAAGTTATTAATAAATAACTCTCAAAGGGTGAAAAATATATAAATAAATCTATACCATAGAGATATGTATAACTTTGGTGAGAATTTTGGGTGAGGAATATATAAATAAATCTATACCATCTCTATGTATAACTTTGTTGAGAATTTTGATTTTGACACAAAATAAATAAATAAATAAATAAAATAAATAAAAAAAATAAAAATCTTTTATTAATATTTTTATTCTTGTTTTAATATTAATCTAATTTTTTTTTTCCGCTTTGTACCATTTGAAATAATACCTCTAATTTGACTTTGTTGCCTAATCCTCTATTCTGGCCAAGAGCCCAGCCAAATCGAGGCTATGCTTTGCTTCAGTATATACCTCAAATCAGAGCGGTCTGTTTGTGTAAGTTTAACTTCCATTTATTGTACTCGTTATTCTATCTACATCCACCTCTTCTAACGATTAGATTAAACCCCCGTTTTAAGATGCGTTAATATATATATATATATATATATATTTTTTTTTTTCATTGGTTTTTAATTTATTGAGTTTCTTAATATTTTTAAATGTTCTTTTAATATTTTTATAGTCAAAATTATATATTAAATGTTCTTTTAATATTTTTATAGTCAAAATTATAATGATATGTATGAAGTTGGAAATCATCACTGTATTTATATTCATTAATAAAATTAATTATTTTGGGGGAGTGAGACTCTTTCATCTATTTTTGAGTAGTGTAGCATGTATTTTGTGATATTTTTTTTGGATTTGAATCTATAATTTCCTAAAAAAAAATTACATATTTTTAATCACTAAAGTTTATATGTATAAAATTTATAATTAAAAGATATTTTTATTTAAATTTATTTATTTTCTTATTATTTATTTATTTATTTTGGATTTGAACTCATGATCTTTTAAAAGGAAACACATGTTATTAACCACTAAAACCTATATTTATAAAATTTATAATTAGAAAACATTTTTTTAATTATATATATATATATATATATATATATATATATATATATATATATATATATATATATATATATATATATATA
>ML828632.1:59419-72755 GCA_009831015.1 Picea engelmannii | reverse complement strand
ATATGTATGCATGTCCCCAACTTGACACTTGTCTTGCTGGGAGCTACTTTGGTCCACTTGTCCCCAACTTCAGAACTTAGGATAAAAAAATTATCCATACTTTATGTCTTAAGAAATATTGATATAATATTCCTTTTTGGCTTAAGCTCTCTAGCTTAGTCCTTTTTCTTAACTTTTGGCCCTTCCTTTCCCTAACTAGTGGAGTTTAGTCCCCCATCTCTTTTATCGTGGTCGATCTGCGCACAACGATGTATTTTATATCAATCATGAGACATGTACAAAATAGGGGCATTGGCCTTTAACATCTAGGTGCTTTGGCCTAATTCCAAAACATAAGCATCCCAACTTATCATAACTGGCTCACCAGCCTATAACACATATCATATACATAAAGGTTCGCTGACCTCAATATTGCGCACACTTTAGTTACTGCGCGCAGTATCCGAGAATGTGCAAGCTTCCTCATTTTACTGCGCAGTACATGCGCACACTATGCCATGAAAGGTGCATTACAAAATGATATCAAAACAACTCACGAGCTTAAGTGCACTTGCATTACATTTGCAATTGGGTTTGGCCGAGGATATTACATCAGGAGGGATAACACTTTTCAGAAGTGTAGTCGAGTTCCAAGAGTTGGACCCGCAGGAGGTGCAAAGGTTGAGTCCTTTGAAGACTTAGAAAACTTTCTAAATTAGAAGATATCAAAAGCTCAGGAGGAGGAGTGGAAGTGGCCGCTAGATCACAATGCAAGAGATCAACAACCTTCTGATCAGAACAAGGTGCACAAGATTTAATGCTTCACACACAGAGGAGGGAGAACTCATCAAGGTTTGAGACTTGAGATTTCCGAAGCTTGAAGAACCGAAAAGCTGAAGTGAAATCTCAGTCATTCAATCATCTGAAGCAGACCTGAGCCGTCAGATCATCTGAAGTGAACCTCAGGCATCGGATCGATCAAGTGGATCTGATCCATCAAATATCGTGAGCTCAGGAGGAAGCAAGTTTGAAACTTGAGATTCCCGAAGCGTGAAGAGCTGGAGAGACGAAGCAAATAAGGACCGTTAGATCTAGAGGGGACATGTTGGTGGGTCATGAGATCTAGAGGAAGGCAAAGGTGAAACATTGAAACACCCGAAGCTTGAAGAGTTGAAGAGCCGAGAGCTATCGATCTGTAAGTGAACACTTTTCAGCAGATCGCAAGCTCCAAGAATTGTAGTGGGGTTTCAGTTTGAGAATTGAGATTTATGAAACCCAAAGACCCAAAGTCCCGAAGTGAATCTGGACCATCAGATCTAGAGGAGACGTGGCGTAGATCTTTCAGCTCCAGGTAAAGACTTGAAGTAATTCTTGACCGTCAAATCAGTGAAGATGTGGCATAAATTCGAGAGCTCCGGGTAAAGACTCGAAGTAATCCTCGATCGTTAGATCAAGAGGACACGCGTCAGTGGATTACAATCTCTGGATAAAAGCCAGTGGGGAGAAAGAGTGAAGTCTGAGATTTGAAATCTCTAGAGTTCGGAGACCCGAAGGAGATCTCGACCATTGATCGAGAGGAGGACCATAGGGCTGTTGATCCGAGTTGAAAGGTCAAACACCTGAACTGAAGGCAGGACAATTGATTGAACAAGACAGGTGTCCGTAGATCGTCAGCTTCGGGAAATTAAAGTATGAAAGAAAGCAGGGTTGAGATTTCAAAACCCCGAAGTCCACAAACCTGCAAAGATCACAACCATTGATTGAAATGGACATGTGTCAGTAGATATTTTTCTCCAGAAGATTTCTCTACAAAGGAAACCAAGGTTTGAGATTTGAGAATTTTGAAGTCCGGAATTCCGAATCGACCACAACCGTCGATCGGGGAGAGGGAGATCTGGACCATTGATTCCAAGAAATAGATCTTGGTCGTTCGTTTGAAAGCACCGTAAATATCATGAGATCAACGGTCATCTCACATTGCAGGGACAAGAAATTCTTGATCTTTATGATATTGAGGGTGGGTCGCAGTCGAGACCACGGTTTTAGAGAAAAGACACATGGAGGCTCGGGGTGAATTACGGGGAGAAAATCAGTTTGACCCCAAACCACTCTTGAGTGCGCCCACAATCCCGCATAGGGATGAGGTCTTTTCCCAAGGTCACATTTGAGGAGAGGCTGAGATAAAAGGCGCTAATGCCAACTTTGAGATTTGGCAGAACGCGAAAGGGAAGGTCGTGGGTATCTTAAAGCCTGTGCAAGGAGCCGAGAGGACCTGTGTTTAACACAGAGTGAGAAAAACAAGTTTTTCAGAGAGTCGTTTGACTGCAGAATCAAATATCCTAACCGGGAGGTCGCACAACCCTTAGGAGAGAAGGGGGTATGCATCAAGTGGTATCAGAGCCGAAGTTTTGATTTCAGATAGCAGGCAAAGGAGAAGAGACAAAAGAACTCGAAGTTGTACTCTGTGTGTGACAGACAGTCAACACAATGCAACCGAGGAGACGAGTGGAACCACCTTTAGCCAATCCGGCTATAGAAAGGGAAATGCGAGAACTTTGTGCAAGATTAGAGGTGACAAAGGCAACGCAGAGACAAGCACCTAATGCTAGAGACATCAACGACACAAAGAGTGAAGAAGTAGAAGTCTAAGAGGTTGGAGGAGAGGATGTTGCCGAAGAACGCTTGCTGAGAGAAGTTGTTAGATTGGGAACCAGAGCCAAGATAGAGGTCCCAATGTATGAAGGCAATTTAGATGATGAAGAGCTGCTAGATTGGGTAAGATCCATGGACAAACATTTTGACTATGAAGAGGTCGATGAAGAGAAAAGGGTAAAACATGCTGTCACCAGGCTAAAAGGACATGCAACACTATGGTGGGATGAACTGCAGGCTAAGAGGAGAAGCAAAGGAAAACGAAAGATAAAGAATTGGGACAAAATGGTAGCCAAGATGAAGGCTAAGTTCATGCCCAAATATTATCAGATCAATCTATTCAGGAAGTTGTAGAACCTGAGACAGAAGGGTATGACAGTTAAGGAGTACACAAAGGAGTTCTACAGGCTGAAAATTAGAACTGGACAAAGGGAGAAGGATGAAGAAAAAGTTACCAGATATATAAATGGCTTGTGGTATGAAATCCAGGATGAACTCAGCATGATGTCAGTAAGGATAGTGGAGGATGCTTATCAGTTTGCATTGAAGGCAGAGGAGAAGTTGGCCAGAAAACAAAGCCAGCGAGGAAGAGGTAAAAGCCCAGTCACAAACAAAAGAAAGGGAGTTACCCATTACATAACACATTAGTCTAAGGACGAGACTGGGAAACCACGTAGTCACTCGGAAAGAGGAGGAAGTTCCCGAGGAAGACAGGGTGGCAGAAGAAGTTCTTCTAGAGGAAGAGGAAGAAGTAGAGGAGGAGAAGTAAGATGCTATGCTTGTGGAAATACAAGGCACATGTCTTGGGAGTGTCCAGAGAAAAAGAAATAAGGAGGAGGTGAATCTCACATATCAGAATCACAGAGAAGAGATGTTGAAGCAGAAGGAGGAGAGGATGGAACAACCTTGATGTTGAGAAAGGTTCTCTTAAACCTAGAGTCAGAAGTTGAAAATCCAGTGCAGAGGAAAAATCTCTTTAGGACAACTTGCAAGACTAAAGATAGAGTATGCAAGGTGATAATTGACAGTGGGAGCATTGATAACTTAGTATCCACAGAGATGGTGGAGAAATTGGAGTTGGAGAAAACTGCACATCTTAGGCCATACAAAGTCTCATGGTCGCAGAAAGGACACTAGGTAATGGTTACTAAACAATGCTTCGTTAAATTTAAAATAGGAGTATATAGAGATGAAATTCTATGTGATGTAATTCCCATGGATGTATGCCATCTTTTGTTGGGAAGACCATGGCAGTTTGACAGGAATGTCATTCATGATGAGAGGAAGAATACATACACCTTGGAGAAGAATAGTAGAAAACACATGTTGCTTCCAATAGAGGAGAAGAAAGTGAAAGAGGAATCCAACACAAGCATACTTCTCATGAGCGGGAAGGAACTCCTGAAAGAAGTCAAGAAATAATAGGAGATGTAGTTTGCTATGGTGAGGAAACCTAGAGTTATCCTTACAAGTACTTCGATGGATGATTTGCCTGAAGAAGTTCATGAATTGTTGGATAATTTTGCTGACATAGTGGTGGATGATCTACCTAACTCATTGGCACCCATCAGAAGTATTATCCACCATATTGACTTGATACCAAGAGCAAGTCTCCCAAACAAGGAAGCATACATATTGACACCTCGAGAGAATGAGGAAGTGAAGAACCAAGTCTAGGAATTGTTAGACAAGGGTTTGGTCAGAGAGAGCTTGAGTCCATGCGCAATACCAACTATGTTGAGTCCAAAGAAGGATGGAGGATGGAAAATGTGTACAGACTCAAGAGCCATTAACAAGATCACCATGAGGTATAGATTTCCTTTTCCAATAATGGATGATTTAATGGACTGTTTAAGTGGAGCAAATTTCTTTTCTAAAATAGATTTGAAAAGTGGGTATCACCAGATTATAATGAGAGAAGGTGATGAGTGGAAAACAACCTTTAAGAGAAATGAAGGTTTGTATGGGTGGCTTGTTATGCCATTTGGATGAACAAATTCCCTGAGTACTTTTATGAGGTTGATGAATGAAATACTGAAAGATTTCATAGGCAAGTTTGTGGTTGTACATCTAGATGATATACTGATCTTTAGCAGGACTAAAGAGGAGAATTTGAGGCACCTGGCACTAGTGATGAGGAGATCACAATAGGAGAAGCTGTTGATAAATATGAAGAAGTCCTCTTTTATGAAGACATAACTCATTTACTTGGGTTTTGTGATCTCTTCAAATGAACTAAAGATGGATCCAGAGAAGGTGAAAGCAGTCAAAGAATGGCCGTCACCAAGAAGTATGTTTGAGGTAAGGAGCTTCCATGGATTAACAAGCTTCTATAGGAAGTTCATCAGAGACTTCAGTGGAATTTGTGCACCAATGATGGATACAATGAAGAAGAAGCACAAGTATTTTAAATGGATAGAGGAGGCTGAGAGGAGATTCAATATACTGAAGGAGAAAACAACAGAACGACCAATCCTGGTCTTGCCAAATTTTGAAAAGACATTTCAAGTGAGATGTGATGCAAGTGGAGTTGTAATTGGAGCAATTTTGAGTCAGGATAATAGACATGTTGCCTATTTTAGTGAGAAGCTGAATGAGACCAAGAGAAAATACTCCACATATGATAAGGTGTTTAATGCCATAATTCAAGCCTTGAAGAAATGGAGACATTACTTTGTCCCACAAGAATTTGTCTTGTATAGAAATAACTGGGCTTTATAATTCATAACCAGACATGAAAAATTGAACCAGAGGCATGAAAAATGGGTTGAGTTTATGCAGAATTTTACTTTTGTCATAAAACATATTGCTGGGAATGCTAACAAAGTTGCTGATGCATTAAGTAGGAGATGTTTGATTTTGTAGGAATTTCAGGTGAAGACCGTGGGTTTTGAACACCTTAAGGACATGTATTGTGATGATACATATTTCAAGGAAGAATACAAAGCATGTGCAAATCCTGTTGGGAGACAAAAGCCAGTGAACAGAGTATATGATTCATGAGGGATTGCTGTTCAAAGGCAATGAATTGTGCATACCAAAATGATCAATGAGGGATAACCTTTTGAAGGAAAAACATAGTGGAGGATTGGCTAGACATTTCAGCCATGATAAAACATTTTCACAATTGAGAAGTTCATATTATTGGCCAGGTATGAGAACATAAGTGATAAAGTTTGTGAACAGAAGTAGAATCTGCCAACATGCAAAAGAAAAAAAGATAGAACACTGGATTGTATCAACCATTTCCAATACCAGAGAGGGCTTGGGATGCAATAAGCATGGATTTTGTGTTGGGAGTTCTAAGAATGCAAAGAGGATTTGATTCCATATTTGTGGTAGTGGATAGATTTTCAAAGATGGCACACTTTATCCCATGCCAAAAGACCAGTGATGCAACACATGTTGCAAATATGTTTTTCAAGGAAGTTGTGAGACTTCACAACCTACCTAAAAGCATTGTCTCGGACAGAGACACAAAATTTGTTGGTCACTTTTGGAGAACACCGTTGAAGAAGTTGGGGATAGATTTTTCCTTCAAATCAACTTATCACCCTCAGACAGATGGGAAGACTGAGGTGGTAAACATAAGTTTGGGAAACTTATTGAGGAGTCTGGTCACTGAGCACCATAATTAGTGGGATCAGATTTTGCCACAAGTAGAATTTTCATACAATGACTCACCAAACAGAAGCAATGGAAAGAGCCCATTCCAAATATTGTATGGAATGCAACCCAGAGGAGTATCTGAGTTGAGAGACTTGGAACAAACTGAGATCAGGAGCGTTGGAGCAGAAGATTTTGCTGCAGAAATGCAGAAGCTCCATAGCTAGATCATAGGCCAGTTGTAGAGTTCTAAGCAAGAGTAAAAGCACAGACCTGATCAACATCATAGGGAACTTCAATTTGAAGTAGGAGATCAGGTTTTGGCACATCTCAGGAAAGAAAGGTTCCCTAGGGGAACATATAACAAGTTAAATATGAAGAATATAAGACCATGTAAGATCTTGAGGAAGTTTGATGCAAACACCTATGAGATTGAGCTGCTGGATGATGTGGGAATATCACCCATATTCAATGTTTCAGACCTATATCCTTATAGGAAAGATGACATAGAGGGATCAAAAGATCAAGAGAATATTCAGTGGGAAAAACAAATGCCTATAGCATAAAAAACATAGATGGAGAAGATCGTTGATCAGAGCATTGGCAAAAAGACCAGGAGGAAGACCTATTTTTAATATCTGGTCAAGTGGAAGGGACACCCAATAGAAGATGCCAGTTGGGAAAATGAAGCTGACATCTAGAAGCATGGAAATTCGGTGTAGGAGCTCATGGACATGAGTCCATGAATTTTTTTCAAGGGGAGTATGATGCAGGAGCATCGTTAGCGAGCACGCATAGTAGGACCACTCAGCGCATGGAATATTTTCAGAATATCAATGCTGACAGTCTTGGTGAATATTTTGAAGCACGTCTGAACTTAGCATCGGGAAATCTTTTGAAGCATGCTTGAACGATCGCGAGTGAAGTGGAAGTTTCCACTCTTTCTCTAGAATATGACTGAACTAAGATAACCGTTAGGTTAGGTTTTGGAATAGACAAGTAGTCGGGGGGAACCCTAAGAACCCTTTGAGATAAATAGAGGTTTTGTATGCCCAAATGAGGCTAGCTGCAAGTTAGTAGGAGATTTCTGAGTATGTAGTTGCTGTTTGATTAAAGTTGTAACAATTTTTATTTTGAATGAATACAACAGAGGAAAATTGATCCAATGTGCATGGATGTTGTTATTGCTTGCAAATTTCCTGTTGTTGTTGTTTTCTGCAAATGAATGTATGAATCTGTGATATGTTAGTATAAATTTCAATTGTTTCTCTCAAGAGAGTTTTGAGAGCAGGGAGTGCACATAGTTCGCAAGGAGTGCATGACAGAGGTGAGTTAACCTCTCAGAATCTCATGAGGGATACCGTTGGATTTCCACTACAGAAGTGAAAGGAGTGCATGGGAAGAACTCTGTGTTAAGTTCAGATAGAGGGAGAGACACAGTTACTGACCACTCTATAAGGAGAAGCTCTGCAAGGTGTTCATTGAGCGAAAGGAGAACGCCAGGGGGGCGAGAGGAATTTATCTTCATGGAATCCTTCAGATTTGAGTTATCGAAATCCCTGAAATGCAAGGAGTGTGCGTGAAGTAGAAGTCTTCACAAGAACAAGCTCAGGAGGGATAACACTTTTCAGAAGTGTAGTCGAGTTCTGAGAGTCAGACCCATAGGAGATGCAAAAGTTGAGTCCTTTGAAGACTTAGAAGAATTTCTAAGTTAGAAGAGATTAGAATCTCAGGAGGAGGAGCGACAGTGGCCATTGGATCACAATGAAAGAGATCAACAATCATCTGAACAGAACAAGGTGCACAAGATTTAACGCGTCGCATGCATAGGAGGGAGAACTCATCAAGGTTTGAGACTTGATATTTCCGAATCTCGAAGAGCCTGAAAGCCGAAGTAAAATCTCAGTCGTTCGACCATCTGAAGCAAACCTAAGCCATCATATCGTCCAAAGTGAACCTCAGGCGTCAGATTGATCAAGTGGATCTAAGCCGTCAGATATCGTGAGATTAGGAGGAAGCAAGTTTGAAACTTGAGATTCCCAAAGCGTGAAGAGCCAGAGAGCCGAAGCGAATCTAGACTGTTAGATCCAGAGGGGACGTGTCGGTGGGTCGTGAGATCTAGAGGAAGGAAAATGTGAAACGTTGAAACACCCAAAGCCCAAAGAGTTGAGAGCCATCGATCTGAAAGTGGACACTTGTCAGCAAATCGTAAGCTCTAGGAAAATTTTAGTGGGGTTTCAGTTTGAGAACTGAGATTGCCGAAACCCAAATACCCGAAGTCCCGAAGTGAATTTGGACCATCAGATCTAGAGGGGATGTGGTGNTAGATCTGTGAGCTCTAGATAAAGACCCAAAGTGATTCTTGATCGTCATATCAGTGAAGATGTGGCGTAAATCTGAGAGCTCTAGGTAAATACTCGAAGTAATCCTCAATCGTCAGATCAAGAGGACATGCGTCAGTGGATTGCAATCTCCATATAAAAGCTAATGGGGAGAAATATTGAAGTCTGAGATTTGAAATCTCTGGAGTCCGTAGACTTGAAGGAGATTTCGACCGTTGATCAAGAGGAGGGCCACATGGCTGTTGATCCGAGTTGAGAGGTCAAACACCTGAAGTGAAGGAAGGATCATTGATTGAACATGACAGGGGTCTGCAGATCGTCAGCTCCCAAAAATTGAAGTATGATAGAAAGAATGGTTGAGATTTCAAAACCCTGAAGTTCGGAGACTTGCAAAGATCACAACAGTTGATTTAAAGGGACATGTGTCAGTAGATATTCCACTCCGAAAAATTTCTTTGCAAAGGAAACCAAGGTTTGAGATTCGAGAATTCTGAAGTCTGGAATTTCGAATCGACCACAGCCGTCGATCGAGGAGAGGGAGATCCAAAACGTTGATTCCAAGAAATAGATCCCGATCGTCCATTTGAAAGCATTGCGGGGACAAAAAGTGCTCGATCTTTACGAGATTGAGGGTGGGCCGCAATCGAGACCACAGTTTTAGAGAAAAGACACTTGGAGGCTCAGGGTAAATTGAGGGGCGAAAAGTGGTTTGACCCCAAATCACTCTTGAGTGCACCTGTAATCGTGCATAGGCATGAGGTCTTTTCCCAAGGTCACATCTGAGGAGGGGTCGAGAGAAAAGGCACTAATGCCAACCCTGATATTTAGCAGAACGTGAAAGGGAAGGTCACGGATATTGTGAAGCCTACGCAAGGAGCTGAGAGGACCTATGTTTAACACAAAGCGAGACCAACAAGGTTTTCAAAGAGTCGTTCGACTCCAGAATTGAAGATCCTGACCGAGAGGTCATGCATCCCTTAGGAGAGAAGGGGGTCTGCATCAAAACCCCACATGGAAACCATAGGGTATGAAGGCCCGCTTCTTGTCCTTAACTAGTGTGGCATTATATCCTTGTAGGATAGTATGATAGTAGATTTCTCCCACAATGAGATGGTCTGGGACGTGAGTGGGTAGGATATGTGGTGCTCTGGTGGCCCCGAACACCTTTATATAGGTCGAGTGTTCATCTAAATACTAGTGGCCTACCTTTGCTACCATTTTCTTAGTTGCTGCAGATAATCTTGGGCATTCTTTTTTAAATATGAAATAATGAATACGAGCGATGAATTCATTGCAGATGAGTGCATAGGATTTTTTATACCTTTTCTCCCATAGTATACCAAAATAAACGTGGACCGGGAGCTCTGCAACATGCCAACTTAAATTCACGCCAATGAAGGCATTTCTCGCACAAATGCCATCGAGAAGGTACAATACCATGTGGAAGGTGGGTGTTTACCCTTCTTTAGACGCCTGAGCCTGTTGTACACACATGCTCAATTGTTTGGAAATTATCGCTCCCTAGTTGAAGCTGCTCCCGGATATCACCACTATGTATGCCAAGTGCATCCATGCTTCTGAAAACTTGGAAAAATCCTTCTCTCCATATAGTTGGTAGATGAGAACCATCAAATAGATGTATGGATCCCTCAAGTTAACCGTCCCATACCAGCCACTGCTTTGGTTGGTAAAATTCTTGTCCTCCTTCCACCATGAGGCCATCAACCGGTTGGTGTCGTGGAATTTGTAGAATTTCACCACGAAGTCTGTGTTTAGTCCCTCCTCTGGGTCTCTGAGCTTGTAGTATTTCTGGTCTTATGTCGGGAGGAAAACTCCGACACACCCACCATTCTCATCGTTGATTAAACATTTCTGTGCATTTGTATGGTCCATTAGCCACTTCAGAACCTCTATGCAAGTAAAAACCAGGGTTATGTTGGCTACCATATGCAAATAAGACCGTCGAATGTTTGGGAACACCTTGTCATTGAGCTCCCTTACATCCGGGTCGCTATATGGGATATACTCCGGGTACTCCTCTCGGATGATTCTATTGAAAAGGTCCCCCCACTGTGGGAGAATTAATTTGGATCCAGTGCCTGCTTCTGTATCACCGAAGACCGGAGGCTGGACAAAATCTCTCTTTGTTGAGGTTCTTATGACCGGTTCTCCTTTGGGAGTGTATTCCAGACGCCTCTCCGCACTAGGAGAAGAACCTTCACCTGTCTCAGCTTCCTTTAGCTTGGGTACTCTCGACGAATGTTTGGTGGTTGGATTTCTCAACAACATTTTACCTGTAGTTAGAACATATTTTAGAGACTATGTAAGAAAATTGGATGCATATATAAATCACAACCGCCGAATATGACAAACTTGAACACACACCTCTGCATCTTATTTAACCTGGTTTTGATAATCCGGGGATCAACACCATCTCGAGATGCTTGCCTTGCTTCTTTGAATTCTCTGGAATTCAAACTTATGCGTAGAATGAAATTGTTCAAATCCGTTCTAGAGATTTAAATAGGGATGAACTTACCTTGTCGCACCAGCCATTCAATTCCAATTATGAGTGTAGTTTCATTAAATGTGCCACCAGATCTTCAAAGATGTTTAAAATTAAATTCATCGCGGGTTGATGGTGTGGGTGCAGGTTGTAATGTTGCCTATCAGCGGTTTCAAATTTCTGTTGTTCAATCAATGCATGAGGTAGAAACAAATTCATGATGAAACATTAATTGGTTTATTAAATGTCATAATTTGATCGTATCTTATGCTAGAAACATCCCATCGTTTCTCTAGTCCAATTGGTGAGTCGGGGGTCAGGATTATGCTTTGAACACTTTTCATTGATATCTTCTTGCAAAAGCTCCGACGTCAATCAATCTTGCCGTACAAAGCTGACATGGAAAAGCTGACTAGGAGGTGTGACTAGGACCCAAGGAACCTTAACATGACTCGGGATGAAACTAGGCCGTACGACACCCTTACGTGATAAATACATATGGCACTTGAGACCGACGTCTTCATTTACTCGTGTTAATTGGAATCAGGACTTTCCTTAAGATATACGTTCTAAAACTTGATCATATCTTGCCGACGCCAAAAAATATCAAGGATCGACAATCGGCGATAAACCCCCCAAAGTGTTCTCGGATCGAATCTCTCTCGAAAAAGTCCCAATGCCAAAAGTGTATCGGGGATCGACGATATGTTTGTCGCAGACAAAAATGATTTTTCTAACCTTTCTAGATTTCCCCGACCTCGATAAAGTGCATCGGCCATCAACTAACGATGATTTCTTTACGTCCTTTGTCAATGTATATCCTTCCCGTATTTTGCCGATGCTGATGGGGATCGACTATCTCTTGAAAATTCGTGTGAATAAGTCACACAAACCAACTCCACCTTCTGCCGATGCTGATGGTGTATCAATGCTCAACGAATATTGTAACTGTGTGGCCACTTTACCTGCTTGAATTTTTTTGAGCCGAACACAAGCGCGTTAGGTGTAATGTTAGCTTTAGATTCTTAGTTCGGCTGTGAAGTTCCTTTAGACACGAGGTTTCATAATTTCAAACAACCTAGACTTGATTGATAAGAGTCATGAAAAAAAAACAAAGATAAACCATTCCCCAAAGTGAAATCGATTTAGACAGTAAAAGAAAACAAGTGGTACCCAAAAAGTGATAAAATTTCATAAGGCTTTTAGGGTGTGTTGAGCGCTCAACATGTAGCTCATCCCAACAAGAGAACACAACAAGTTCTGTAAGTTATATTAAAAGTTTGATATATTTGAATTAATTGTAGGTTTAAATTAATGATGTATGTTGATTAAGGCATGTCATGCAAATTCCAAGGGAAAAATGAGGGGAAAACCAATACATTCTAGTGGGGATGTCCAAACATGTGGATGAAGAGATGGTAAAATAAATGAACATAGTTGTATCACAAGAAGAGCCACCCCAACAACAACATGTATCATAGGTATGTAATCATTCATTTATTCTTTTATGTACATTGAATTTAATTATCGCATGAAATACTAATTTTCAATTGTTTTGTTGTAGAAAAGAAAAAAATGGAACCCATTCAACACATAAGACACGATGATGAGGACTAAAAGGGTTGGTTGCAAAGTTTGTGAGTACTTACATTTTCAACCTTACTTAAAATTTCATGTTTTTTGTGATCTTTATATTTAAATAATTAATTTACACTCATCCATGGGTGTCTTTTAATAGGTGCTATCATACAAAGAAGAGCCAATTGAGTGTAACCAACATAAGAGATTTTGAGAGATGACATGCAACATGGTTTCAAAAGAATTTGTAATTTTTATGAAACACTCGTTGCTATGGTATGTTTTTTGATTTATACAATAATGTATATCCTACTATATATATATATATATATATATATATATATATATATATATATATATATATATATATATATATATATATATACTTACTACACTTTATTTCTATGTTTGTAGATGGAACATGAAGAGGTGAAACATCAAAGACAAGTCGATAACAAAAAAATTAGGTTGAATAACCAAAGTACAATATCACCTACAAGTGATAAATGAGGCATGCACATAGCTCGAATGATGACAACAATGCAAGTGATGAATGACAATGAATATAATTGAATGTTACTACAAGTTGTATGTTTTGGAATATTTGTCTGTGAAAATCAGAGATTTTGTTTAATGTACTTGACATATTGTCCCAATTGTATGAGGACATGTT
>ML828632.1:40140-59319 GCA_009831015.1 Picea engelmannii | reverse complement strand
GTTTGCATCAAACTTCCTCAAGATCTTACATGGTCTTATATTCTTCATATTTAACTTGTTATATGTTCCCCTAGGGAACCTTTCTTTCCTGAGATGTGCCAAAACCTGATCTCCTACTTCAAATTGAAGTTCCCTATGATGTTGATCAGGTCTGTGCTTTTACTCTTGCTTAGAACTCTACAACTGGCCTATGATCTAGCTATGGAGCTTCTGCATTTCTGCAGCAAAATCTTCTGCTCCAACGCTCCTGATCTCAGTTTGTTCCAAGTCTCTCAACTCAGATACTCCTCTGGGTTGCATTCCATACAATATTTGGAATGGGCTCTTTCCATTGCTTCTGTTTGGTGAGTCATTGTATGAAAATTCTACTTGTGGCAAAATCTGATCCCACTAATTATGGTGCTCAGTGACCAGACTCCTCAATAAGTTTCCCAAACTTATGTTTACCACCTCAGTCTTCCCATCTGTCTGAGGGTGATAAGTTGATTTGAAGGAAAAATCTATCCCCAACTTCTTCAACGGTGTTCTCCAAAAGTGACCAACAAATTTTGTGTCTCTGTCCGAGACAATGCTTTTAGGTAGGTTGTGAAGTCTCACAACTTCCTTGAAAAACATATTTGCAACATGTGTTGCATCACTGGTCTTTTGGCATGGGATAAAGTGTGCCATCTTTGAAAATCTATCCACTACCACAAATATGGAATCAAATCCTCTTTGCATTCTTAGAACTCCCAACACAAAATCCATGCTTATTGCATCCCAAGCCCTCTCTGGTATTGGAAATGGTTGATACAATCCAGTGTTCTATCTTTTTTTCTTTTGCATGTTGGCAGATTCTACTTCTGTTCACAAACTTTATCACTTATGTTCTCATACCTGGCCAATAATATGAACTTCTCAATTGTGAAAATGTTTTATCATGGCTGAAATGTCTAGCCAATCCTCCACTATGTTTTTCCTTCAAAAGGTTATCCCTCATTGATCATTTTGGTATGCACAATTCATTGCCTTTGAACAGCAATCCCTCATGAATCATATACTCTGTTCACTGGCTTTTGTCTCCCAACAGGATTTGCACATGCTTTGTATTCTTCCTTGAAATATGTATCATCACAATACATGTCCTTAAGGTGTTCAAAACCCACGGTCTTCACCTGAAATTCCTACAAAATCAAACATCTCCTACTTAATGCATCAGCAACTTTGTTAGCATTCCCAGCAATATGTTTTATGACAAAAGTAAAATTCTGCATAAACTCAACCCATTTTTCATGCCTCTGGTTCAATTTTTCATGTCTGGTTATGAATTATAAAGCCCAGTTATTTCTATACAAGACAAATTCTTGTGGGACAAAGTAATGTCTCCATTTCTTCAAGGCTTGAATTATGGCATTAAACACCTTATCATATGTGGAGTATTTTCTCTTGGTCTCATTCAGCTTCTCACTAAAATAGGCAACATGTCTATTATCCTGACTCAAAATTGCTCCAATTACAACTCCACTTGCATCACATCTCACTTGAAATGTCTTTTCAAAATTTGGCAAGACCAGGATTGGTCGTTCTGTTGTTTTCTCCTTCAGTATATTGAATCTCCTCTCAGCCTCCTCTATCCATTTAAAATACTTGTGCTTCTTCTTCATTGTATCCATCATTGGTGCACAAATTCCACTGAAGTCTCTGATGAACTTCCTATAGAAGCTTGTTAATCCATGGAAGCTCCTTACCTCAAACATACTTCTTGGTGACGGCCATTCTTTGACTGCTTTCACCTTCTCTGGATCCATCTTTAGTTCATTTGAAGAGATCACAAAACCCAAGTAAATGAGTTATGTCTTCATAAAAGAGGACTTCTTCATATTTATCAACAGCTTCTCCTATTGTGATCTCCTCATCACTAGTGCCAGGTGCCTCAAATTCTCCTCTTTAGTCCTGCTAAAGATCAGTATATCATCTAGATGTACAACCACAAACTTGCCTATGAAATCTTTCAGTATTTCATTCATCAACCTCATAAAAGTACTCAGGGAATTTGTTCATCCAAATGGCATAACAAGCCACCCATACAAACCTTCATTTCTCTTAAAGGTTGTTTTCCACTCATCACCTTCTCTCATTATAATCTGGTGATACCCACTTTTCAAATCTATTTTAGAAAAGAAATTTGCTCCACTTAAACAGTCCATTAAATCATCCATTATTGGAAAAGGAAATCTATACCTCATGGTGATCTTGTTAATGGCTCTTGAGTCTGTACACATTTTCCATCCTCCATCCTTCTTTGGACTCAACATAGTTGGTATTGCGCATGGACTCAAGCTCTCTCTGACCAAACCCTTGTCTAACAATTCCTAGACTTGGTTCTTCACTTCCTCATTCTCTCGAGGTGTCAATATGTATGCTTCCTTGTTTGGGAGACTTGCTCTTGGTATCAAGTCAATATGGTGGATAATACTTCTGATGGGTGCCAATGAGTTAGGTAGATCATCCACCACTATGTCAGCAAAATTATCCAACAATTCATGAACTTCTTCAGGCAAATCATCCATCGAAGTACTTGTAAGGATAACTCTAGGTTTCCTCACCATAGCAAACTACATCTCCTATTATTTCTTGACTTCTTTCAGGAGTTCCTTCCCGCTCATGAGAAGTATGCTTGTGTTGGATTCCTCTTTCACTTTCTTCTCCTCTATTGGAAGCAACATGTGTTTTCTACTATTCTTCTCCAAGGTGTATGTATTCTTCCTCTCATCATGAATGACATTCCTGTCAAACTGCCATGGTCTTCCCAACAAAAGATGGCATACATCCATGGGAATTACATCACATAGAATTTCATCTCTATATACTCCTATTTTAAATTTAACGAAGCATTGTTTAGTAACCATTACCTAGTGTCCTTTCTGCGACCATGAGACTTTGTATGGCCTAAGATGTGCAGTTTTCTCCAACTCCAATTTCTCCACCATCTCTGTGGATACTAAGTTATCAATGCTCCCACTGTCAATTATCACCTTGCATACTCTATCTTTAGTCTTGCAAGTTGTCCTAAAGAGATTTTTCCTCTGCACTGGATTTTCAACTTCTGACTCTAGGTTTAAGAGAACCTTTCTCAACATCAAGGTTGTTCCATCCTCTCCTCCTTCTGCTTCAACATCTCTTCTCTGTGATTCTGATATGTGAGATTCACCTCCTCCTTATTTCTTTTTCTCTGGACACTCCCAAGACATGTGCCTTGTATTTCCACAAGCATAGCATCTTACTTCTCCTCCTCTACTTCTTCCTCTTCCTCTAGAAGAACTTCTTCTGCCACCCTGTCTTCCTCGGGAACTTCCTCCTCTTTCCGAGTGACTACGTGGTTTCCCAGTCTCGTCCTTAGACTAATGTGTTATGTAATGGGTAACTCCCTTTCTTTTGTTTGTGACTGGGCTTTTACCTCTTCCTCGCTGGCTTTGTTTTCTGGCCAACTTCTCCTCTGCCTTCAATGCAAACTGATAAGCATCCTCCACTATCCTTACTGACATCATGCTGAGTTCATCCTGGATTTCATACCACAAGCCATTTATATATCTGGTAACTTTTTCTTCATCCTTCTCCCTTTGTCCAGTTCTAATTTTCAGCCTGTAGAACTCCTTTGTGTACTCCTTAACTGTCATACCCTTCTGTCTCAGGTTCTACAACTTCCTGAATAGATTGATCTGATAATATTTGGGCATGAACTTAGCCTTCATCTTGGCTACCATTTTGTCCCAATTCTTTATCTTTCGTTTTCCTTTGCTTCTCCTCTTAGCCTGCAGTTCATCCCACCATAGTGTTGCATGTCCTTTTAGCCTGGTGACAGCATGTTTTACCCTTTTCTCTTCATCGACCTCTTCATAGTCAAAATGTTTGTCCATGGATCTTACCCAATCTAGCAGCTCTTCATCATCTAAATTGCCTTCATACATTGGGACCTCTATCTTGGCTCTGGTTCCCAATCTAACAACTTCTCTCAGCAAGCGTTCTTCGGCAACATCCTCTCCTCCAACCTCTTAGACTTCTACTTCTTCACTCTTTGTGTCGTTGATGTCTCTAGCATTAGGTGCTTGTCTCTGCGTTGCCTTTGTCACCTCTAATCTTGCACAAAGTTCTCGCATTTCCCTTTCTATAGCCGGATTGGCTAAAGGTGGTTCCACTCGTCTCCTCGGTTGCATTGTGTTGACTGTCTGTCACACACAGAGTACAACTTCGAGTTCTTTTGTCTCTTCTCCTTTGCCTGCTATCTGAAATCAAAACTTCGGCTCTGATACCACTTGATGCATACCCCCTTCTCTCCTAAGGGTTGTGCGACCTCCCGGTTAGGATATTTGATTCTGCAGTCAAACGACTCTCTGAAAAACTTGTTTTTCTCACTCTGTGTTAAACACAGGTCCTCTCGGCTCCTTGCACAGGCTTTAAGATACCCACGACCTTCCCTTTCGCGTTCTGCCAAATCTCAAAGTTGGCATTAGCGCCTTTTATCTCAGCCTCTCCTCAAATGTGACCTTGGGAAAAGACCTCATCCCTATGCGGGATTGTGGGCGCACTCAAGAGTGGTTTGGGGTCAAACTGATTTTCTCCCCGTAATTCACCCCGAGCCTCCATGTGTCTTTTCTCTAAAACCGTGGTCTCGACTGCGACCCACCCTCAATATCATAAAGATCAAGAATTTCTTGTCCCTGCAATGTGAGATGACCGTTGATCTCATGATATTTACGGTGCTTTCAAACGAACGACCAAGATCTATTTCTTGGAATCAATGGTCCAGATCTCCCTCTCCCCGATCGACGGTTGTGGTCGATTCGGAATTCCGGACTTCAAAATTCTCAAATCTCAAACCTTGGTTTCCTTTGTAGAGAAATCTTCTGGAGAAAAATATCTACTGACACATGTCCATTTCAATCAATGGTTGTGATCTTTGCAGGTTTGTGGACTTCGGGGTTTTGAAATCTCAACCCTGCTTTCTTTCATACTTTAATTTCCCGAAGCTGACGATCTACGGACACCTGTCTTGTTCAATCAATTGTCCTGCCTTCAGTTCAGGTGTTTGACCTTTCAACTCGGATCAACAGCCCTATGGTCCTCCTCTCGATCAATGGTCGAGATCTCCTTCGGGTCTCCGAACTCTAGAGATTTCAAATCTCAGACTTCACTCTTTCTCCCCACTGGCTTTTATCCAGAGATTGTAATCCACTGACGCGTGTCCTCTTGATCTAACGATCGAGGATTACTTCGAGTCTTTACCCGGAGCTCTCGAATTTATGCCACATCTTCACTGATTTGACGGTCAAGAATTACTTCAAGTCTTTACCTGGAGCTGAAAGATCTACGCCACGTCTCCTCTAGATCTGATGGTCCAGATTCACTTCGGGACTTTGGGTCTTTGGGTTTCATAAATCTCAATTCTCAAACTGAAACCCCACTACAATTCTTGGAGCTTGCGATCTGCTGAAAAGTGTTCACTTACAGATCGATAGCTCTCGGCTCTTCAACTCTTCAAGCTTCGGGTGTTTCAATGTTTCACCTTTGCCTTCCTCTAGATCTCATGACCCACCAACATGTCCCCTCTAGATCTAACGGTCCTTATTTGCTTCGTCTCTCCAGCTCTTCACGCTTCGGGAATCTCAAGTTTCAAACTTGCTTCCTCCTGAGCTCACGATATTTGATGGATCAGATCCACTTGATCGATCCGATGCCTGAGGTTCACTTCAGATGATCTGACGGCTCAGGTCTGCTTCAGATGATTGAATGACTGAGATTTCACTTCAGCTTTTCGGTTCTTCAAGCTTCGGAAATCTCAAGTCTCAAACCTTGATGAGTTCTCCCTCCTCTGTGTGTGAAGCATTAAATCTTGTGCACCTTGTTCTGATCAGAAGGTTGTTGATCTCTTGCATTGTGATCTAGCGGCCACTTCCACTCCTCCTCCTGAGCTTTTGATATCTTCTAATTTAGAAAGTTTTCTAAGTCTTCAAAGGACTCAACCTTTGCACCTCCTGCGGGTCCAACTCTTGGAACTCGACTACACTTCTGAAAAGTGTTATCCCTCCTGATGTAATATCCTCGGCCAAACCCAATTGCAAATGTAATGCAAGTGCACTTAAGCTCGTGAGTTGTTTTGATATCATTTTGTAATGCACCTTTCATGGCATAGTGTGCGCATGTACTGCGCAGTAAAATGAGGAAGCTTGCACATTCTCGGATACTGCGCGCAGTAACTAAAGTGTGCGCAATATTGAGGTCAGCGAACCTTTATGTATATGATATGTGTTATAGGCTGGTGAGCCAGTTATGATAAGTTGGGATGCTTATGTTTTGGAATTAGGCCAAAGCACCTAGATGTTAAAGGCCAATGCCCCTATTTTGTACATGTCTCATGATTGATATAAAATACATCGTTGTGCGCAGATCGACCACGATAAAAGAGATGGGGGACTAAACTCCACTAGTTAGGGAAAGGAAGGGCCAAAAGTTAAGAAAAAGGACTAAGCTAGAGAGCTTAAGCCAAAAAGGAATATTATATCAATATTTCTTAAGACATAAAGTATGGATAATTTTTTTATCCTAAGTTCTGAAGTTGGGGACAAGTGGACCAAAGTAGCTCCCAGCAAGACAAGTGTCAAGTTGGGGACATGCATACATATTGTGGGGACTTAGTTCATTTTGGGGAAACTTCCATAGGGGTTAGGATCATCTCTCCCATGATTCCTTCAATCATTCATCCATGACTCCATGACCATTTTCACTTACGTAGTCAATTATCCTTCAGGCATTCATTTTCGCTGTACCAGAACTATATCCATATCCATATTTGTTCATGTAGCTGGTTAGCTTGGGAGTGGGATAGAAGAAGCAGGTTGTTAGGCCTGTGGAACATTGAAGAGGCGGGTTGTCAAGCCCATGAGAAATTCTCTGAGTGAGAGAATTGCTGGGAATTGATTTCCTGAAGGTGCTAAACTATAGCTACATAGCTCGAAGACTTCCTATCTGGCCTGTTGCTGAAGCCTGGAAAGGAAGTGGGGCAGTTGAATGATTGTTGAGAAGAGAAGGGGCACACTTCTGAGGGTGGGACAGGTGTGTGGGGAATGAGAGACTGTAGGCTATTAGTTTGAGTGTTACCTGAGAGGGAGTCTTTCCTATTTTCTATGAGCCTTTAGCCTGGTTAAGAATTCCTTTACCCGAGTGGCATTTAGTCCCAGCTCAGGGGTGAATCACTATTGAGAGTGATGAATAGTGTATTCTAAGGCTGGGAGGTCCGTGTATGGTCTGCACGCAGTTGGTGACATTCTTACCAAAATAAGTACCAATTGTGTGATAAATTTACATGCTGCAATGTTATTTATGTGCTTATTTATGGGTTTATCATATGTGTGTTTATAACTGCCTAAATCATAGTTTTTGGGTATTTCCTATATATGTTGCATGTCTATGTTTATTGTTATTCTAGTATGAATTCATGCATGTACGTAATGTAATTGTTTGCTACATGTTATATATAAGCTTCTGTAAGAGTGTTGTGTGTGTAAGTCTTAAATGCATGCAATTAGAAAAATTTATGTGGCATAGTTCAGTGGAGTGTTGGGTATGTCACAGTGTGTTCCATAGTGAGAGAACGAAAGTGTTCCCTCGTGTAGCGTGGCCCGACCATGGGTGGTCGGGGATGTTACAATATGGTATCAGAGCGTCAGTTTCAACATTGAGCCTGGTTGGGCCGGAAAGGTTAAGTTGAAGCGAAGATTCACAGAAGATTAATTTCGAAGTGGCCAAATTTCAAGCCACAAAGCGTCCATGGTAAATTTTGGCACCGCGCGGAAAATATTGGCGTGTAGGCACGCGCAGTAAATTTTGGCACCACGCGGAAAAAAATTTGGCGTGCAGGTGCACGCGGTAAATTGTGGCGGTGTGCGGAAGAATATTGTGTGCGGATGTGTGTGCTAAATTTAGCATTGT
Source organism: Picea engelmannii (assembly GCA_009831015.1). Classification (NCBI taxonomy): domain Eukaryota; kingdom Viridiplantae; phylum Streptophyta; class Pinopsida; order Pinales; family Pinaceae; genus Picea; species Picea engelmannii. The sequence continues at coordinate 51,354 of ML828632.1, read as the reverse complement.
GTAGTGTGCACACACATAGTAATGGTGCATGTGGTGTGCGCAGTATTGCAAAACACAAAGGAGTTTGGTTGGTGCGCACACAGTATGAGTATAAGTTGTCTCGCGACAGTGTAGTCAATGGTGCGCACGGATTATTGTGCGTGGTGGGGGCATGTTGAGCTTTGGCATAGTGCAATGCATAGAGAGAAATGCATGTGGAATATCAGTGTGTGATACCAAAACTGTGCGTAGTGGATATTGGTGTGCAACGTAAAAGTAGTGCGTGCAAGGTATTGGCGCGACGGAGAGGAAATGCATAGTGGATATAGATGCACGGAAGCATGATTTACCTTGTGGAGATGTTGTGCACGATAAATGTGGGTATATAGGTTGAATGTTGTGTGCGTGAAGTCGGTTGGAAGGTGAACAACAATAGAAAGCAGCGGATTTCCATGACATTTTATACTGTTTGAACATCATCTTTTTGCGGCACATTTTGAGGGCTCTTTCGTGTCACTGGTTGTATCTATACAAAACATTGGTGAGATTTGGTTTGTTTTGGGGTTTTTTGTTGAATGACTGGAGGAACGGAGATGAATTATGGGTTTTATATTCCTCTGATTCAGACAGATGAAAGTGAAATATAAGCTTACAAGAAATGCATACTATGAAAGAAAACAAGACTCATATCACCCCCAGTAAGAATCTTGTCATAAACAGTCCAAAATCCGCTTCTGCATTTATATATTCATTTTAATCCCAAAATTACAAAAAGTCTTTCTGCACAGAAGGCAGGTTCTTTTTTGTTTCCTTTTTCTCTTCCTTAAGATAATACGTATGTATAGAGGAATTATTGTAGAATTTGAAAACGCTTGGACTTCTACATAATTCTAAAAACATAAATAAGTTACAAAAAGGGAATGATTTAAAATAACAGTTATCCTATTTTAAAAAGGACCATTTAAGAACAGGTCTATCATCATTGAGGCCCTTACCTCTGCTACCATCTGTCCAAAAATTGTTGAAATTTTAATCGAGGATTCATTTCAGCTTAGCGATCTCCTCCCTTAAAGTATCTAACCAGACCGGTTGATCCTCTCCAGCGCTTTCAGCCGTTTCAGCTATGGTATCTTTCTTTTGTTGCTTGCTATGTTTATTCTTAACAACTCGCCTATTGATGACCGGATCCCTCATAATGGGATTTAGCCTGACTTCCAATTTTGAGTCTGTGGCAGGTTCTGTGTGAAATTTAGTCGCTATTATATGCACAATTACCCTTTCCTTCTTACTCATAGGAAAATCTACCATGTTTCCTGAATAACCAGACTCATTGGATATAACTTTGTCCATGTACCTCAATTTTGTGGACACCGAAATGCTTTTACAGAGATCAGAAGGTCGAGCAAATTTGGAGATTACTCCATTTATGGATAAGATGAGGCCTCCATACTTGAGAATTGGTAGTTATAGAGTCCTAATCATGAATCACAGACAGACTTACATACAAATACATTGGTTTTCCATGTTTGGTTAATCCATTTCAAATGATTAGCATTTGAGTTCGTTTCATGGCGACGTTCACCTGACATCATTCGGTTGTGAAGTATCGAGCGAGTGAAAAGGGGTGATCTGACTAGCCGTCGTCCGTCCTTCAAGTGGTGGTTTTGACATATTGAAACACGTGACATCGGGACTTTGGCGATGATGTAGTTATTGCTAAATTCTCAAGACTTGGGTCTTATTTAAAAATTGCCATGGTGATAACACCAGGAAATCAAAAGAAATAATTCTGATGTGTATATTGAACCAAAATGGTTCATATTTTTTTTCATGAATCATTGAATTAGTTAGCCTGATAAGTTTTGATGGTTGCACATTTTGCAGAATTAACAACAACTAGATCAGATTGAGATCAGTGTAGATTCCATAGGAATGGAAGAGGCACAGGGGAATTACAGTCAACAAGTTGAGAGCAGAGGGATGGAGGTCCATTTGGGCATTGAAGGAACAAACTCCAATGGACATGGAGATGAAAGGAATGAAAACATGAATATGGTAGAGACCATTAAAAATTTGCAAAAGGATGTCCAAATCCATAGAGATGATAATGAAAGGCTTATGAAATCCAAGGAGCAGCAGGATGACTTCAACATGAAGTTATTGGAGGGATTGAATAGAATAGAAAAGAAATTGGATAAGGAGAGTGGCTCAAGCAAATCTGGAAGTCACAAGCCTTCAGATGAGAAAATAAGAACAATAGGTGTTAGCAGACATCACCACCACTCCCCGAGGCATTCCAATAAGAGAGCAGGTAGCATCTCAAGTCCATCCCCTGTCAGAGGGCATAAGAGGTCGGGGGCAGATGAGCTACAAGGAGAAATGAACAAAATCAAACCTCCTGCTTTTGATGGTGAGCACAAGAAGGATGAAGATGCAGAAACATGGTTGTTGGGCATGAGAAAGTATTTTCAATTGCATAATTATTATTCTCATGCAGAGGGTATAATTTCCATCTATCAACTCAAGGGAAAGGCATCCATGTGGTGGGATCAACTTGTGAAGGTGCGGCACATTAAAGAGAAAATTTTTACTTGGATGGAATTCAAGAATTATTTTGAGAAGAAATACTTGACTAAGAGATATTATGACAAGAAAATGAAAGAGTTCTTTGAAATCAAGCTTGGAAGTATAATCATAGATGAATATGAGAGAAGGTTTCTAGAACTGCTGAAGTATGTCTCTTTCATCAAGGATGAGATAGTCAAAATTCAAAGGTATTTGAGTGGATTTCCATCATTCATCAGTGACAAAATACAGTATGATGATCCAAAGACATTGGAAGATGCCATAAGGTGAGCTAAATGCCTATATGATCAGTAGAAAGCAAGGCCAGTTTTCCAAAAGACTTGGGAAGATAAAAAGAAATTAAAGATGGATCAGAGGAAGAAGGGATCTAAGTCACCCTTCTTCATAAATAATCCACAAGGACAAAAAATGCCTAAAGAAACCAGAATGATTGAAATAGGGAGTCAAAGGCCAAGGAAGCCACCTATTCAATGTTGGGGTTGTAAAGGGGATCATATGTTCAGAGATTGTCCTCACAGAGGTGAAAAAGAAAGGATTGTTCACAATGTACAACAAGATGAAACAGTGGAGGACATGGGCAGAAATGTGCCAAGGATCTATGTAGCCCTGGACAACAAACAAGCAAAGTATCAGTCACATATGATTGAAGTGGAAGGTATGATCAACAACCAAACCATTGTTATTTTAATTGATTCAGGAGCTATTCATAGTTATATAGATCCTAAGATGGTGAAAAGTATGCAACTGCCAAGAAGCAAGCATGGAAAATCTTGGTTGGTGCAGCTAGCTACAGGAGCCAAAAGAAAAGTTAATGAGATGGTTAAGTCATGCCTTATGGACATGAATGGACTGAACACCAAGGCAGATTTGAACATCTTTCCTTTAGGTTCCTATGACTATCTAATTGGGATGGATTGGTTAGACTAACATCATGCTATCTTACACTGTCATAACAAATCATTTACTTTCTTGGATGAGGAAGGGAACCAAAGGAAAGTGTGGGGAATTCCCAAGGTTGTAACCATTAGAGAAATTTCAGCATTGCAACTGAAGAAATGTTATAGAAAAGGGTGTCAAATATTTGTAGCTCATATGGAAGAGGCACCTAAAGATAAGGTGTCAAATTTGGAAGATTATGCAGTCCTAAAAGAATTTGAAGATGTATTCAAGGAGGTACCAGGACTACCCCCAAAGAGAGACATTGATTTCTCTATAAATCTAATGCCTGGAGCAGCTCCAGTGTCAAAGACACCTTATAGAATGAGTACACCATAATTGAAGGAGTTGCAAATGCAGCTTGAGGAACTTTTAAAGAAGGGGTATATACGCCCAAGTGTGTCACCTTGGGGTGCCCCAATCTTGTTTGTGAAAAAGAAAGATGGAACATTAAGATTGTGCATTGACTTCAGACAGTTAAATAAAGTGACTGTTAAGAACAAGTATCCTCTACCAAGGATTCATGATCTCTTTGATCAATTGAAGGATGAAAAGATATTTTCAAGGATAGATCTCAGATCAGGATACCATTAGGCAAGGATTAAAGAGGAAGATATCAGAAAGACCACCTTCAGGACAAGGTATGGTCATTATGAGTTCACAGTGGTGCCATTTGGGTTGTCAAATGCACCAGTTGTTTTCATGTGCTTAATGAATGGTGTGTTTCGAGAATATTTAGACAAGTTTGTCATTGTCTTTTTTTATGACATTCTTATATATTCTAAGTCAGAGGAAGAGCATGAACATCATTTGAGGATGGCGCTGCAATTATTAAGGGAGCATCAGTTGTATGCCAAATTGAGCAAGTGCTCATTTTATCAGAAACAAATTCACTATTTGGGGCATATCATTTCAAAGGATGGGATAGCAGTGGATCCTGAGAAGATAGAAGCCATTAGAGAATGGTCAGCGCCAAAGAATGTGACAGAGGTGAGATCATTCATGGATCTTACAGGCTATTACAGGAGATTCATTGAAGGATTCTCAAAGATTGCACACCCAATCACTTCCTTACAAAGAAAGGGTGTGAAGTTTCAGTGGACACTGGATTGCAAAAAGAGTTTCCAACACTTGAAACAATTATTGACAAGTGCTCCAATACTAAGGATAGCAGACCCAAATAAAGACTTCATTGTATGCATAGATGCATGTAAAGAAGGACTTGGTGGAGTCCTCAGTCAAAATGGATTTGTTATATGTTATGAATCAAGGAAGTTGAAGGAGCATGCAATACTATATGCCACTCATGATTTGGAGTTGCCAGCCATAGTGCATGCCTTGAGGAAATGGAGACACTACCTCATGGGGAAAAGGTTCGAGCTAAGAACAGACCACAATGGTCTGAAATATTTATTTGATCAGCCAAATCTAAATGCTAGGCAAAGCAGATGGTTAGAATTTCTAAGCGAATATGAATTTGATATAAAGCATATCAAGGGGAAAGAGAACAAGGTGGTTGATGCACTCAGTAGAAGAGTACATGAATTGCATGCTACAGCCATTAGCATGTACCAATCAAATTTGAAAGACAAAATTATAGAAGCTGCCAAATCAGATTTGCAATACAAGGAATTAGTGGCAAAAGTACAGCAAGGTAATCTGCAGTAGAAATTTGAAGATTACAAGCTAGATAATGATGAAATTCTCATGTACAAGGGAAGAGTTTATATACCAAATTATCTGGAATTGAAAAATCTGATATTGGGAGAAATGCATAATGTGCCTTATGCTGGGCACCCAGGATATCAGAAAACTATTGAAGCTGTCAAGAGCCAATATTATTGGCCAAGCATGAAGAAAGAGGTTGTTGATTTTATTGCCAGATGTTTGGAATGTCAAAAGGTAAAGGTTGATCATAGACACCCAGTTGGGTTTCTACAGCCATTACCCATTTTTGAGTGGAAATGGGAAGTTGTAACAATGGATTTCGTCACCAAACTACCCAGAACAAACAAGCAACATGATTTTGTCATGGTAGTGGTGGATAAGCTTACTAAAGCTACCCATTTTATTCCAATTAAACTCACTCACAAGGCAGCAAACATTGTTGATGTTTATATGAGGGAAATTGCTAGATTACATGGCATACCCAAGACAATTGTGTCTGACAGAGATCCAAAATTTACCTCAAAATTTTGGAAAGGGTTATTTAATGGATTTGGAAAAAATTTGAATTTTAGTATAGCCTATCATCCAGAATCAGATGGACAAACAGAGAGGGTGAATCAAGTGATTGAAGATATGTTGAGGATGTATGTGATGGATAAACCATCAAAATGGGAAAACTACCTGCACTTGGTAGAGTTTGCTTACAACAATGGGTACCAAGCATCTCTAAAGATGAGCCCATTTGAGGCACTTTATGGAAGAAAGTGCAAAACTCCAGTAAATTGGGATAACCCAGCTGACAGAGCAGTGGTTGGACCAGATTTGCTCAAGGAAATGGAGGAGCAAATGATAAAAATAAAGAAAAATTTAAAGGTTGCCCAAGACAAGAAGAAAAGTTATGTTGATAAAGGAAGAACTCACAGGGAATTTAATGTGGGAGACCATGTATTTTTTAAAGTAAAAGCCAACAGAAGTTCCCTGAAGTTGGGAAAATGTTCAAAGTTGGCAGCTCGCTATTGTGGACCATTTGAAATCCTAGAGAGGATTGGTCCAGTTGCTTATATGATTGCATTGCATGCATCTATGTCTGTTCATAATGTATTCCATGTATCATTGTGAAAGAAATATATACCTGATGTTAATCATGTTATTGATTGGAATGTGATTCAGGTGGAGCAAGAAGGCACTTTCCAAGTGCATCTGGTGCGCATTCTAGACCGGAAAATAAAATAGCTCTGGAATTGATCCATAGGGATTGTAAAGGTCCAATGGACCTGGTACAATCATGAGGACGCTACGTGGGAGCATGAGGATGCAATGCGGGCAGAATACCCGCATCTTTTTTAGGATTTTTGAAAATTTTGTTGTATATGGGTACATAATGCACTGAGGACAGTGCACAAATAAGGGAGGGGGATTGTAATATCCTCGGCCGGACCCAATTGCAAATGTAATGCAAGTGTACTTAAGTTGGTGAGTTGTTTTGATATCATTTTGTAATGCACCTTTCATGGCATAGTGCGCGCATGTACTGTGCAGTAAAATGAGTAAGCTTGCACATTCCTGGATACCACGCGCAGTAACTAAAGTGCGCACAATATTGAAGTCAGCGAACCTTTATGTATATGATATGTGTTATAGGCTAGTGAGCCAGTTATGATAAGTTGGGGTGCTTGTGTTTTGGAATTAGGCCAGAGCACCTAGATGTTAAAGGTTAGTGCGCCTACTTTGTACATGTCTCATGATTAATATAAATACATCGCTGCGCACAGATCAACCACGATAAAAGAGATGGGGGACTAAACTCCACCAGTTAGGGAAAGGAAGAGCCAAAATTTAAGAAAAAGAGCTAAGCTAGAGAGCTTAAGCCAAAAAGGAATATTATATCAATATTTCTTAAGACATAAAGTATGGATAATTCTTTTATCCTAAGTTCTGAAGTTGGGGATAAGTGGACCAAAGTAGCTCCCAACAAGACAAGTGTCAAGTTGGGAACATGCATACATATCGTGGGGACTTAGTTCATTTTGGGGGAACTTCCATCGGGTTAGGATCATCTCTCCCATGATTCCTTCGATCATTTGACCATGACTCCATGACCATTTTCACTTACGCAGTCAATTATCCTTCAGACATTCATTTTCACTGTACCAGAACTATATCCATAACCATATTTGTTCGTGTTGTTGGTTAGCTTGGGAGTGGGACAAAAGAAGCGGGTTGTCAGGCCCATGGAATATTGAAGAGGCGGGTTGTCAAGCCCGTGAGAAATTATCTAAGTAAGAGAATTGTTTGGAATTGATTTCCTGAAGGTGCTAAACTACAGCTACAGGGCTCGGAGACTTCCTGTTCGGCCTGTTGCTGAAGATCGAAAAGAAAGTGGGGAAGCCGAAGGATTGTTGAGTAGAGAAGGGGCACACTTCTTGGGGTGGGACAGGCATGTGGGGAATGAGATATTGTAGGTTGTTAGTTTGAGGGGCACCTGAGACGGAGTCTTTCCCATTTTCTATGAGCCTTTAGCCTCGTTATTGCACAGAATGTAATTGTTTGTTATGTGTTATATATAAGATTATGTAAGAGTGTTGTGTGTGTAAGTCTTAAATGCATGCAGTTAGAAAACTTTATGTGGCATAGTTCAATGGAGTGTTGGGTATGTCACAGTATGTTCCACAGTGAGAGAATGAAAGTGTAACCTCATGTAGTGTGACCCGACCATGGGTGGTCAGGGATGTTACACCTGAGATTGTTCTTGTGAAGACTTCAACTTCCCGCACACTCCTTGTGTTTTAGGTATTTCGATAACTCAGATCCGAAGGATTTCTCGAAGAGAAATTCCACTCACCCCCCCTGGCATTCTCCTTTCACTCAATGCACACCTTGCAGAGCTTCTCCTTATAGAGTGTTTAGTAACTTTATCTCTCCCTCTCTCTGAACTCAACACAGAGTTTTTTTTGTGCACTCCTTGCACTTCTGTAGTGGAAATCCAACGGTATCCCTCCTGAGCTTCTGAGAGGTTAACTCACCTCTGTCACACACTCCTTGTGGACTATGTGCACTCCTTACACTCGAAAATCTCCTGAGAGAAACAATTGAAACTTATACTAACATATCACAGTTTCATACATTCATATGCAAAAAAACAACAACAATAGGAAATTTGCAAGCAATAACAACATCCACGCACATTGGATCAATTTTCCTCTATTGTGTTCATTCAAAATAAAAATGGTTACAGCTTTACTCAAACAACAACTACAAACTCATAAATCTCCTACTAACTTGCAGCTAGCCTCATTTGGGTGTACAAAACCTCTATTTATCTTAGAGGGTTCTTAGGGTTCCCCCTGACTACTTGTCTATTCCAAAACCTAACCTAACGGTTATATTAGTTCAGTCATATTCCAGATCAGGAGTGGAAACTCCCACTTCGCTCGTGATCATTCAAGCGTGCTTCAAAATATTTATCGGCACTAAGTTCAAATGTGCTTCAAAATATTCGCTGAGACTGCCAACGTTGAGATTCTGAAAAGATTCCCATGCGCTAAGTGGTCCTGCTCCGCGTGCTCGCTAACGATGCTCCTGCATCATACTCCCCTTGAAAAAAATTCATGGAATCCTTTCCATGAGCTCCTTCACCGACTTTCCATGCTTCTGGATGTCAGCTTCATTTTCCCAACTGGCATCTTCTATTGGGTGTCCCTTCCACTTGACCAGATATTCAAAATAGCTCTTCCTCCTGGTCTTTTTTCCAATGCTCTGATCAACGATATTCTCCATCTATGGTTTTTCTGCTATAGGCATTTGTTTTTCCCATTGAATCTTCTCTTGATATTTTGATCCCTTTGTGTCATATTTCCTGTAAGGATACAGGTCTGAAACATTGAATAAGGATGATATGCCCACATCATCTGGCAGCTCAATCTCATAGGCGTTTGCATCAAACTTCCTCAAGATCTTACATGGTCCTATCTTCTTCATCTTTAACTTGTCATATGTTCCCCTATGGAACCTTTCTTTCTTGAGATGTGCCAGAACCTGATCTCATACTTCAAATTGAAGTTCCCTGTGATTTTAATCAACTTTGTGCTTGTACTCTTGGTTAAAACTCTACAACTGGCCTTTGATCTGGCTATGGAGCTTCTACATTTCTGCAGCAAAATATTTTGCTCCAGCACTCCTGATCTCACTCTGTTCCAAGTCTCTCAACTCAGATGCTCCCCTTGGGTTTCATTCTAGTCAATATTTGGAATGGGATCTTTCTAGTGCTCATGTTTGATGAGTCATTGTATGAAAATTCTGCTTGTGGTAGAATCTGATCCCACTGATTATGGTGCTCAGTGACCAGAATACTCAATAAGTTTCCCAAACTTACATTTACCACCTCGGTATGCCCATCTGTCTGAGGGTGATAAGTTGAGCTAAAGGAAAAATCTGTCCCCAACTTCTTCCATAGTGCTCTCCAAAAGTGACCAACAAATTTTGTGTATCTGTCCGAGACAATGCTTCTGGGTAGGTCGTGAAGTCTCACAACTTCCTTGAAAAATAGATTTGCAACATGTGTTGCATCACTGGTCTTCTAACATGGGATATAGTGTGCCATCTTTCAAAATATATCCACTACAACAAATATGGAATCAAATCCTCTTTGCGTTCTTGGCAGTCCCAACACAAAACCCATGTTTATTGCATCCCAAGGCCTCTTCTGTATTGAAAATGGTTGATACAATCCAATTTTTTGTCTTTTTCCTTTTGCATGTTGGAAGATTCTACATCTATTCACAAACTTTATCACTTTTGTTCTCATACCTGACCAATAGTATGAAATTCTCAACTATGCAAATGTTTTATCATGGCCAAAATGTCCAGCCAATCCTCCACTATGATTTTCCTTCAAAAGGTTATCCCTCATTGAGAATTTTGGTATGCAAAAATGATTGTCTTTGAACAGAAATCCCTCTTGAATCATATACTCTGTCCACTGGCTCTTGTCTCCAAGCACAGGATTTGAACATGCTTCATATGCTTCCTTGAAATATGTATCATCACAATACATGTCCTTAAGGTGTTTAAACCCCAAGGTCTTCACCTAAAATTCCTGCAGAATCAAACATCTACTTCTTAATTCATTAGCAACTTTGTTAGCATTCCCAGCAATATGTTTTATGACAAAAGTAAATTTTTGCATAAACTCAACCCATTTTGCTTGCCTCTGGTTCAATTTTTCTTGTCTGGTTATGAATTGTAAAGCCTGGTTTTCACTATACAAGACAAATTCCTATGGGACAAGGTAATGTCTCCATTTCTTCAAGGCTTGAATTATGACATAAAACTCCTTATCATATGCGGAGTATTTTCTCTTGGTCTCATTCAGCTTCCCATTGAAATAGGCAACAGGTATATTATCCTGACTCAAAACTACTCCAATTGCAACTCCACTTGCATCACATCTCACTTGTGTTATCACCCCATAATTTATGGGAATCATCTTATGACTTGGATATTATCTATATCTGGTGATTTGGTTTACAAATGATATTTCATTCTTCAAATAATATGTGAAAAGAAAAAAGAAAGAAAAAGGAAAAAGAAAGAAAAAGAAAAAAGAAAAGAGGGCTAAAAAGAATTGAAGCGAAGGCCCCATGCAATAATAGCAACTTGGTCATACCTTTCAAGCATGACCTAGTTCTTTTAAATTTTCAATGTTGATAGGTTAGTGAATGCATCTGATCAGACCATCTAATCCTGGTCAGATAGCCCCTAGGTTAGAACTAGTGAATAAATCTGATCAGACCGTCTAATCCTGATCAGATAGCCCCTAGGTTAGAATTAGTGAATACATCTGATCAGACCCTCTAATCCTGATCAGATAGCCCCTAGAAAGAATAAAATCTTGACCCAACTATTTAATCTGGGTTAATTGCCTTGTGACAGTAGGTTAGGACGTAGGTTAATTGCCTTGCCCCCCTTGCCAAAATGAAGCCAGATTGATAAAGATGTTACCCCGTGACTCCAGTGCCTAAATGTAATTGAATTGATGCCCCCCTT
>ML828632.1:0-25158 GCA_009831015.1 Picea engelmannii | reverse complement strand
GCAATAACAACATCCACACACATTGGATCAATTTTCCTCTATTTGATTCATTCAAAATAAGAATAGTTACAGCTTTAATCAAACAACAAATACAAACTCAGAAATATCCTACTAACTTGTATCTAGCCTCATTTGTGCATACAAAACCTCTATTTATCTCAGAGGGTTCTTAGGGTTCCCCCCGACTACTTGTCTATTCCAAAACCTAACCTAACAGTTATCTTAGTTCAGTCATATTCTAGAGCAGAAGTGGAAACTCCCACTTCGCTGGCGATCCTTCAAGTGTGCTTCAAAATATTTTCCAGCACTAAGTTCAAACGTGCTTCAAAATATTCACCGATACTGCCAACGTTGAGATTCTAAAAAGATTCCCATGCGTTGATTGGTCCTACTCCACGTGCTCGCTAACCATGCTCCTACATCATAATCCCCTTGATAAAAATTCATGGACTCCTGTCCATGAGATCCTGCACCGACTTTCCATGCTTCTAGATGTTAGCTTCATTTTTTTAACTGGCATCTTCCATTGGGTGTCCCTTCCACTTGACCATATATTAAAAATAGGTCTTCCTCCTGGTCCTTTTGCCAATCCTCGGATCAACGATCTTCTCCATCTGTGGTTTTTCTGCTATAGGCATTTGTTTTTCCCACTGAATCTTCTCTTGATCTTTTGATCCCTTTGTGTCATATTTCTTGTAAGGATACAGGTCAAAAACGTTGAATATGGGCGATATGCCCACATCATCTGGCATCTCAATCTCATAGGCGTTTGCATCAAACTTCCTCAAGATCTTACATGGTCCTATCTTCTTCATCTTTAACTTGTTATATGTTCCCCTAGGGACCCTTTCTTTCCTTAGATGTGCCAGAACCTAATCTCCTACTTCAAATTGAAGTTCCTTGCGATGTTGATCATCTTTGTGCTTGTACTCTTAGTTAGAACTCTGCAATTGGACTCGGATTTGGCTATGGAGCTTCTACATTTCTGCAGCAAAATCTTTTGATGCAGCGCTCTTGATCTCACTATGTTCCAAGTCTCTCAACTCAGATACTCCCCTAGGTTGCATTCCATACAATATTTAGAATGGGCTCTTTCCAGTGCTCCCGTTTGGTGATTCATTGTATGCAAATTCTGCTTGTGGAAGAATCTGATCCCACTGATTATGGTGCTTAGTGACCAGACTCCTCAATAAGTTTCCCAAACTTTTGTTTACCACCTCATTATACCCATCTGTCTGAGGGTGATAAGCTGAGCTGAAGGGAAAATTTGTCCCCAACTTATTCCACAGTGTTCTCCAAAAGTGACCAACAAATTTTGTGTCTCTGTCCGAGACAATGCTTCTGGGTAGGCCGTGAAGTCTCACAACTTCCTTGAAAAATAGTGTTGCATCACTGGTCTTCTAGAATGGGAAAAAGTGTTCCATCTTTGAAAATCTATCCACTATCACAAATATGGAATCAAATCCTCTTTATGTTCTTGGTAGTCCCAACAAAAAATCCATGCTTATTGCATCCCAAGGCCTATCTGGTATTGGCAATGGTTGATACAATCTAGTGTTCTGTCTTTTTCCATTTGCATGTTGGTAGATTCTACATATGTTCACAAACTTTATCACTTATTTTCTCATACATGGCCAATAGTATGAACTACTCAATTGTGAAAATGTTTTATCATGGTTGAAATGTCCAGCCAATCCTCCACTATGCTTTTCCTTCAAACGTTTATCCCTCATTGAGCATTTTGGTATGCACTAATGATTGCCTTTGAACAACAATCCCTCTTGAATGATATAATCTATCCACTGGCTTCTGTCTCCCGACACAGGATTTGCACATGCTTCGTATGATTCCTTGAAATCTGTATCATCACAATACATGTCCTTAAGGTGTTCAAACCCCAAGGTCTTCACCTGAAATTCCTGCAGAATCAAACATCTCCTGCTTAATGCAACAACAACTTTTTTATCATTTCCAACAATATGTTTTATGACAAAAGTAAAATTATGCATAAACTCAACCCATTTTACATGCCTCTGGTTCAATTTTTCCTGTCTGGTTATGAATTGTAAAGCCTAGTTATCGCTATACAAGACAAAATCTTGTGGGACAAGGTAATGTCTCCATTTATTCAAGTCTTGAATTATGGCAAAAAAATACTTATCATATGTGGAGTATTTTCTCTTGATCTCATTCAGTTTCTCACTGAAATAGGCAACAGGTCTATCATCCTGACTCAAAACTGCTCCAATTGCAACTCCACTTGCATCACATCTCACCTGAAATGTCTTTTCAAAATTTGGCAAGACCAGGATTGGTCATTCTATTATTTTCTCCTTCAGTATATTGAAGCTCCTCTCAACCTCCTTTGTCCATTTAAAATACTTGTGCTTCTCCTTCACTGTATCTATCATTGGTGCACAAATTCCACTAAAGTCTCTTATGAACTTCCTATAGAATCTTGCTAATCCATGGAATCTCCTTACCTCAAACATACTCATTGGTGACGGCCATTCTTTGATTGCTTTCACCTTCTATGGATCCATCTTCAGGTCATTTGAAGAGATCACAAAACCTAAGTAAATTATTTGTGTCTTCATAAAAGAGGACTTCTTCAGATTTATCAACAGCTTCTTCTGTTGTAGTCTCCTCATCACTAGTGTCAGGTGCCTCAAATGCTCCTCTTTAGTCCTGCTAAAGATCAGTATATCATCCAAATATACAACCACACACTTGCCTATGAAATCTTTTAGTATTTCATTCATCAACCTCATAAAAGTACTCGAGGCATTTGTTAATCAAAATGTCATAACAAGCCACTCATACAAACCTTCATTTGTCTTAAAGGTTGTTTTCCACTCATCACCTTCTCTCATTCTAATCTAGTGATACCCACTTTTTAAATCTATTTTAGAAAATAAATTTTCTCCACTTAAATAGTCCATTAAATCATTCATTCTTGGTAAAGGAAATCTATACCTGATGATTATCTTGTTAATGGCTCTTGAGTCTGTAAACATTCTCCTTCCTCCATCCTTATTTGGACTCAACACAATTGGTACTGCGCATGGACTCAAGCTCTCTCTCACCAAACCCTTGTCTAACAATTCTTGGACTTGGTTCTTCACTTCCTCATTCTCTCAAGGTGTCAATTTGTATGTTACTTTGTTTGGCAGACTTGCTCCTGGTATCAAGTCAATATGGTGGTAGATACTTTTGATGGGTGGAAACGAGTTAGGCAGCTCATCCACCACTATCTCAGCAAAATTATCCAACAATTATTGAACTTCTTGAGGCAAATAATCCATGGAATTACTTGTAAGAATAACTCTAGGTTTCCTCACCACAGTGAACTGCATCTCCTGTTCTTTCTTGATTTCTTTCAAGAGTTTCTTTCCTCTCATGAGAAGTATGCTTGTATTGGCTTCCTCTTTCGCTTTCTTCTCCTCTATTGGCAGCAACATGTGTGTTCTACTATTCTTATCCAAGGTGTATGTATTCTTCCTCCCATCATGAATGATATTCTTGTCAAACTTCCATGGTCTTCCCAACAAAATATGGCATACATCCATGGGAATTACATCACATAGAATTTCATATCTATATCCTCCTATTTTAAATTTCACCAAGCATTGTTTAGTAACCATTACCTTGTGTCCTATCTGCAACCATGAGACTTTGTATTGCCTCGGTGTGCAGTTGTATCCAGCTCCAATTTCTCCATCATCTCTGTGGATACTAAGTTATCAGTGCTCCCACTGTCAATTATCACCTTGCATACTCTGTCTTTAGTCTTGCAAGCTATCCTGAAGAGATTGTTCCTCTGCACTGGATTTTCAACTTATGCCTCTAGTTTTAAGAGAACCTCTCTCAACATTAGGGATGTTCTATCCTCTGCAAATTTTGCTTCAAAAACTCTTCTCTGTGCTTCTGAGATGTGAGCTTCACCTCCTCCTTCTTTCTTTTTCTCTATACACTCCCAAGACATGTGCCATGTTTTTCCACAAGCATAGCATATTACTTCTCCTCCTCTGCTTCTTCCTCTTCCTCTAGAAGAACTTCTTTCACCACCCTGTCTTCCTCGGGAACTTCCTCCTCTTTTCGAGTGACTACATGGTTTCTAAGTCTCATCCTTAGACTTATGTGCTCTGTCATGGGTAACTCCCTTGATTTTGTTTGGGGTTGGGCTTTTACCTCTTCCTCATTGGATTTGTTTTTTGGCCAAATTCTCCTCTGCCTTCAGTGAAAAATGATAAGCATCCTCCACCGTCCTTACTGACATCATGCAAAGTTCATCCTGGATTTCATTCCTCATGCCATTTATATATATGGAAACGTTTTCTTCATCCTTCTCCCTTTGTCCAGTTCTAATTTTCAGCTTGTAGAACTCCTCTATGTACTCTTTAACTATCATACCCTTCTGTCTCAGGTTCTGCAACTTCCTGAACAGATAGATCTGATAATATTTGGGCATGAACTTAGCCTTCAGCTTGGCTACCATTCTGTCCCAATTATTTATCTTTTGTTTGCCTTTGTTTCTCCTCTCAGCCTGCAGTTCATCCCACCACAGTTTTGCATGTCCTTTTAGCCTGGTGACAACATGTTTCACCCTTTTCTCTTCATCGACCTCTTCATAGTCGAAATGTTTGTCCATGGATTTTACCCAATCCAACAGCTCTTCAGCATCTAAATTGCCTTCATACATTGGGACCTCTATCTTGGCTCTGACTCCCAATATAACAACTTCTCTCAGAAAGCGTTCTTCGCTAACATCCTCTCCTGCAACCTCTTCGACTTAAATTTCTTCACTCTCTATGTCGTTGATCTCTCCAACATCAGGTGCTCATCTCTGCGCTCCCTCCATAGCCTATAATCTTGCACGAAGTTCTTGCATTTCCCTTTCTACAGCCTGATTGGCTAAAGGTGGTTCCACTCGTCTCCTCGATGGCATTGTGTTGACTGTCTATCACACAAAGAGTACAAATTCAAGTTCTTTTATCTCTTCTCCTTTACATGTTGTCTGCAAGAAAAACTTCAGCTATGATACCACTTGATGCAGACCCCCTTCTCTCCTAAGGGTTTCATGCCCTCCTGGTCAGGATCTTTGATTCTGGAGTCGAACAACTCTCTGAAAACCTTGTTGGTCTCGCTCTATGTTAAACACAGGTCCTCTCTGCTCCCTGCGCAGGCTTCATGATACCCGCGACCTTCCCTTTCGCGTTCTGCCAAATCTCAAAGTTGGCATTAGTGCCTTTTCTCTTGGCCCCTCCTCAAATGTGACCTTGGGCGAAGAAATAACGCCTATGTGCAATTGTGGGTGCACTTAAGAGTGGTTTGGGGTCAAACTTCTTTTCGCCCCGCAATTCACTATGAGCCTCCACATGTCTTTTCTCTAAAATTGTGGTCTATATTGTGGCCCGCCCTAAATATTGTAAAGATCGATCACTTCCTATCCCCGCAAAGCAAGATGACCATCGATCTCATGATCTTGATGGCACTCTCAAATGAATGATAGAGATCTATTTCTTGGAATCAACGGTCTGGATCTCCCTCTCCCTGATCGACAGTTGTGGTCGATTCGGAATTCCAGACTTCGAAATTCTCGAATCTGAAACCTCAGTTTCCTTTGTAGAGAAATATTCTAGAGTAGAAGATCTGCTGACACCTGTCCCTTTCAATCAATGGTTGTGATCTCTGCAGGTCTCTGGACTTGAGGGTTTTGAAATCTCAACCCTGCTTTCTTTCGTACTTCAATTTCCCAGAGTTGACAATCTGTAGACACCCGTCCTGTTAAATCAATGGTCCTATTATCACTTAGGGTGTTTTACCTTTCAACTCAGATCAATGGACCTGTGGCCCTCCTCTCGATCAATATTCGATATCTCCTTCGGGTCTCTGGACTCCGGAGATTTCAAATATCAGACTTCACTCTTTCTCCCCACTAGTTTTTATCCGGAGACTGTAATCCACTGACGTGTCTTCTCTAGATCTGACGATCGAGATTTACTTATGGTCTTTACTCGGAGCTCTCAGATTTAGGCCACATCTTCACTGATCTTATGGTCAAGAAATACCATTTGTATTTACCTGGATCTCAGAGATATACGCCATGTCTCCTCTAGATCTGACGGTCCAAATTCACTTCAGGACTTCAGGTCTTCGAGTTTCGACAATCTCATTTCTCAAACTAAAACCCCACTACAATTTTCCCATAGCTCGCAATCTGCTGACAAGTGTCCACTTACAGATCGACGGCTCTCGACTTTTCGTCTCTTTGGGCTTCAGGCGTTTCAATGTTTCACCTTTTCCTTCCTCTAGATCTCACAACCCACTGACATGTCCCCTCTGGATCTAATGGTCCATATTCGCTTCAGCTCTCTGGCTCTTCGCGCTTCAAGAATATCAAGTTTCAAACTTGCTTCATGATCGATCTGATATCTGACGACTCATATCCACTTGATCGATCTGACGCCTGAGGTTCACTTCGGACGATCTGATGGCTCAGGTCTGCTTCAGATGATCGAACGACTGAGATTTCACTTTGACTTTCCATCTCTTTGGGCTTTAGAAATATTAAGTCTCAAACCTTGATGAGTTCTCCCTCATGTGTGTGCGAAGTGTTAAAGCTCGTGCATCTTGTTCTAATCAGACGGTTGTTGATCTCTTGCGTTGTGATTCAATGGCCATTGTCGCTCCTCCTCCTAAGCTTCTGATCTCTTCTAACTTAGAAAGTTTTCTAAGTCTTCAAAGGACTCAACCTTTGTGCCTCCTGTGGATCCGACTCTCGGAACTCGACTACACTTTTGAAAAGTGTTATCCCTCCTGAGCTTGGTCTTGTGAATACTACGACTTCTAGCGCACTCCTTGCATTTCAGGGATTTTGATCACTCAGATTCGAAGTGTTTCTCGAAGATAAATTCCTCTCACCCCCCCTGGTGTTCTCCTTTCGCTCAATGGACACCTTGCAGAGCTTCTCCTTATAGAGTGTTCAACAAATCTGTCTCTCCCTCTCTCTGAACTCAACACATAGTTCTTAATGTGCACTCCTTGCACTTCTGTAGTGTAAATCCAATGGTATCCCTCATGATATTTTGAGAGGTTAACTCAACTCTGTCATGCACTCCTTGCGGACTATGTGCACTCCTTGCACTCGAAACTCTCCTAAGAGAAACAATTGAAAAATATACTAACATATCACAATTTCATACATTCATTTGCAGAAGAAAAAAAAAAAAACAACAACAACAACAGGAAATTTGCAAGAAATAACAACATCCACACACATTGGATCAATTTTCCTCTGTTGTAGTCATTCAAAATAAAAATGGTTACATCTTTAATCAAACAACAACTACAAACTCAGAAATCTCCTACTAACTTGCAACTAGCCTCATTTGGGTGTACAAAACCTTTATTTATCTCAGAGGGTTCTTAGGGTTCCCCGCGACTACTTGTCTATTGCAAAACCTAACCTAACGGTTATCTTAGTTCAGTCATATTCCATAGAAGGAGTGGAAACTCCCACTTCACTCATGATCGTTCAAGCGTTCTTCAAAATATTTCTCGGCGTTGAGTTTAGACGTGCTTCAAAATTTTCGCCGAGACTGCCAGCGTTGAGATTCTAAAAATATTCCCATGCACTAAGTGGTCCTGCTCCGCATGCTTGCTAACGATGCTTCTGCATCATACTCCCCTTGACAAAAATTCATGGACTCCAGTCCATGAGCTCTTGCACTAACTTTCCATGCTTCTAGATGTCACCTTCATTTTCCCAACTGGCATCTTCTACTGGGTGTCCCTTCCACTTGACCCGATATTCAAAATAGGTCCTCCTCCTGGTCTTTTTGTCAATCCTCTGATCAACGATCTTCTCCATTTGTGGTTTTTCGGCTATAGGCATTTTGTTTTCCCACTGAATCTTTTCTTGATCTTTTGATCCCTCTGTGTCATCTTTCTTATAAGGATACAGGTCTGAAACATTGAATATGGGCGATATACCCACATCATCTGGCAGCTCAATCTCATAGGCGTTTGCATCAAACTTCCTCAAGATCTTACATGGTCCTATCTTCTTCATCTTTAAATTTTTATATGTTCTCCTAGGGAACCTTTCTTTCGTGTGATGTGCTAGAACCTGATCTCCTACTTCAAATTGAATTTTCCTGTGATGTTGATCAACTCTATGCTTGTACTCTTGGTTAGAACTCTGCAACTGGCCTCTGATCTAGCAATGGAGCTTCTGCATTTCTGCAACAAAATAATTTGCTCCAACGCTCCTGATCTCACTATGTTCCAAGTCTCCCAACTCAGATACTCCCCTGGGTTGCATTCCATACAATATTTGGAATGGTCTCTTTCCAGTGCTCATGTTTAGTGAGTCATTGTATGCAAATTCTACTTGTGGTAGAATCTGATCCCACTGATTATGGTTCTCAGTGACCAGAATACTCAATAAGTTTCCCAAACTTCTATTTACCACCTCAATCTTCCCATCTGTCTGAGGGTGATAAGCTGAGTTGAAGGACAAATCTATCCCCAACTTCTTCCACAGTCTTCTCCAAAAGTGACCAACAAATTTTTTGTCTCTGTCCGAGACAATGCTTCTAGGTAGGTCGTGAAGTCTCACAACTTCCTTCAAAAACATATTTGCAACATGTGTTACATCACTAGTATTCTGGCATGGAATAAAGTGTGTCATCTTTGAAAATTTATCCACTACCACAAATATGGAATCAAATCCTCTTTGCATTCTTGGCAGTCCCAACACAAAATCCATGCTTATTGCATCTCAAGGCCTCTCTGGTATTGGCAATGGTTGATACAATCTAGTTTTCTGTCTTTTTCCTTTTGCATGTTGGTAGATTCTACATCTATTCACAAACGTTATCACTTTTGTTCTCATACCTGGCCAATAGTATGAAATTATCAACTGTGCAAATGTTTTATCATGGCCGAAATGTCCAGCCAATCCTCCACTATGCTTTTCCTTCAAAAGGTTATCCCTCATTGAGCATTTTGTTATGCACAATTGATTACCTTTGAACAGCAATCCCTCTTGAATCATATACTATGTCCACTGGCTTTTGTCTCCCAGCACAGGATTTGGACATGCTTCGTATGCTTCCTTGAAATCTGTATCATCACAATGCATGTCCTTAAGGTGTTCAAACCCCAAGGTCTTCACCTGAAATTCCTGCAGAATCAAACATCTCATGCTTAATGCATCAGTAACTTTGTTAGCATTCCCAACAATATGTTTTATGACAAAAGTAAAATTCTGCATAAACTCAACCCATCTTTCATGCCTCTCGTTCAATTTTTCCTGTCTGGTTATGAATTGTAAAGCTTGGTTATCGCTATACAAGACAAATTCTTGTGGGACAAGGTAATGTCTCCATTTCTTTAAGGCTTGAATTATGGCATAAAAATCCTTATCATATGTGGAGTATTTTCTCTTGATCTCATTCAGTTTCTCACTGAAATAGGCAATAGGTCTATCATCCTGACTCAAAACTGCTCCAATTGCAACTCCACTTGCATCACATCTCACCTTAAATGTCTTTTCAAAATTTGGCAAGACCAAAATTGGTTATTCTATTATTTTCTCCTTCAGTGTATTGAAGCTCCTCTCAGCCTCCTTTGTCCATTTAAAATACTTGTGCTTCTTCTTCATTGTATCCATCATTGGTGCACAAATTCCACTGAACTCTCTGATGAACTTCCTATAGAATCTTGCTAATCCATGGAAGCTCCTTACCTCAAACATACTCCTTGGTGACGGCCATTCTTTGATTGCTTTCACCTTCTCTGGATCCATCTTCAGTTCATTTGAAGAGATCACAAAACCCAAGTAAATGAGTTATGTCTTCAAAAAATAGGACTTCTTCATATTTATCAACAGATTCTCCTATTGTAGTCTCCTCATCACTAGTGTCAGGTGCCTCAAATGCTCCTCTTTAGTCCTGCTAAAGATCAATATATCATCCAGATATACAACCACAAACTTGCCTATGAAATCTTTCAATATTTCATTCATCAACCTTATAAAATTACTTGGGGCATTTGTTAAGCCAAATGGCATAACAAGCCACTCATACAAACCTTCATTTGACTTAAAGGTTGTTTTCCACTCATCACCTTCTCTCATTCTAATTTGGTGATACCCACTTTTCAAATCTATTTTAGAAAAGAAATTTTCTCCACTTAAACAGTCCATTAAATCATCCATTCTTGGTAAAGGAAATCTATACTTGATGGTGATCTTGTTAATGGCTTTTAATTTTGTACACATTCTCCATACTCCATCCTTCTTTAGACTCAACACAGTTGCTACTGTGCATGGACTCAATCTCTCTCTGACCAAACCCTTGTCTAACAATTCTTGGACTTGGTTCTTCACTTCCTCATTCTCTCGAGGTGTCAATCTGTATGCTGCTTTGTTTGGAAGACTTGCTCCTAGTATCAAGTCAATATGGTGGATGATACTTCTGATGGGTGGAAACGAGTTAGGAAGCTCATCCACTACTATGTCAACAAAATTATCCAACAATTCCTAAACTTCTTCAGACAAATCATCCATTGAAGTACTTGTAAGGATAACTCTAGGTTTCCTCACCACAGCGAACCGCATCTCCTTTTCTTTCTTGAATTCTTTCAGGAGTACCTTCCCACTCATGAGAAGTATGCTTGTGTTGGCTTCCTCTTTCACTTTCTTCTCCTCTATTGGCAACAACATGTGTGCTCTACTATTCTTCTCCAAGGTGTATGTATTCTTCCTCCCATCATGAATGTCATTCCTGTCAAACTGCAATGGTCTTCCCAACAAAATACAGCATACATCCATGGGAATTACATCACATAGAATTTCATCTCTATATCCTCCTATTTTAAATTTAACCAAGCATTGTTTAGTAACTATTACCTGGTGTCATTTCTGCAACCATGATACTTTGTAGGCCTCAAATGTGTAGTTGTCTCCAGCTCCAATTTCCCCACCATCTCTTTGGATACTAAGTTATCAATGATCCCACTATCAATTATCACCTTGCATACTCTGTCTTTAGTCTTGTAAGATGTCCTAAAGAGACTATTCCTCTGCAGTGTATTTTCAATGTTTGCCTCTAGTTTTAAGAGAACCTTTCTCAACATCAGGGATGTTCGATCTTCTGCTCCTTCTGCTTCAACATCTCTTCTCTGTGCTTCTGAGATGTGAGATTCACCTCCTCCTTCTTTATTTTTCTATGGACACTCCCAAGACATTTGCCCTGTCTTTCCACAAGCATAGCATCTTACTTCTCCTCCTCTGCTTCTTCCTCTTCCTCTAGAAGAACTTCTTCCGCCACCCTGTCTTCCTTGGGAGCTTCCTCCTCTTTATGAGTGACTACATGGTTTCTCAGTCTCGTCCTTAGACTTATGTGCTCTGTCATGGGTAACTCCCTTGCTTTTGTTTGGAGCTGGGCTTTTACCTCTTCCTCGCTGGCTTTTTTTTCTGGCCAACTTCTCCTCTGCCTTCAGTGAAAACTGATAAGAATCCTCCACTGTCCTTACTGACATCATGTTGAGTTCATCTTGGATTTCATACCTCAGGCCATTTATATATCTGACAATTTTTTCTTCATCCTTCTCCCTTTGTCCAGTTTTGATGTTCAGCCTGTAGAACTTCTCTGTGTACTCCTTCACTGTCATACCCTTCTATCTCAGGTTCTGCAACTTCCTGAACAAATTGATCTAATAATATTTGGGCATGAACTTAGCCTTCAGCTTGGCTACCATTATGTTCCAATTCTTTATCTTATGTTTTCCTTTGCTTCTCCTCTCAGCTTGCAGTTCATCCCACCACAGTGTTGCATGTCCTTTTAGCCTAGTGACAGCATGTTTCACCCTTTTCTCTTCATCGACCTCTTCATAGTCTAAATCTTTGTCGATGGATCTTACCCAATCCAAGAGCTCTTCAGCATATAAATTGCCTTCATACATTGGGACCTCTTTCTTGGCTCTAGCTCCCAATCTAACAATTGCTCTCAGCAAGCGTTCTTCCACAACATCCTCTCCTGCAACCTCTTCGACTTCTACTTCTTCACTCTTTATGTCACTGATGTCTCCAGCATCAATTTCTCGTCTCCATGTTTCCTCCATCGCCTCTAATCTTGCACGAAGTTCTCGCATTTCCCTTTCTACAGCCTGATTGGCTAAAGGTGGTTCCACACGTCTCCTCAGTGGCATTATGCTGACTATCTATCACACACAGAGTACAACTTCAAGTTCTTTTATCTCTTCTCCTTTGCCTACTGTCTACAAGAAAAACTTTGGCTCGGATACCACTTGATGTAGACCCCCTTCTCTCTTAAGGGTTGTGCGACCTCCCGGTCAGGATCTTTGATTCTGGAGTCAAACAACTCTCTGAAAACCATGTTGGTCTCGCTCTTCGTCAAACACAGGTCCTCTTGGCTCCCTGCGCAGGCTTCACGATACCCATGACCTTCCCTTTCGCATTCTGCCAAATCTTAGAGTTGGCGTTAGCGCCTTTTCTCTCAGCCCCTCCTCAGATGTGACCTTGGGCGAAGCCCTCACTCCTATGCTTGATTATGGGCACACTCAAGAGTGGTTTGGGGTCAAACTGCTTTTCACCCCACAATTCACCCTAAGCCTCCATGTGTCTTTTCTCTAAAACCGTGGTCTCGATTGCGGCCCGCCCTCAATATCGTAAAGATCGAGCACTTCATGTCCCCGCAATCCGATATGACCATCGATCTCATGATCTTGATGGTGCTTTCAAACGGACGACCAAGATCTATTTATTGGAATCAATGGTCTGGATCTCCCTCTCCTCGATCAACGGTTGTGGTTAATTCGAAATTCCAGACTTCGGAATTATCAAATCTCAAACCTTGGTTTCCTTTACAGAGAAATCTTCCAGAGCAAAAGATCTGCTGACACCTATCCCTTTCAATCAACGGCTATGATCTTTGAAAGTCTATGGACTTCGGGGTTTTGAATTCTCAACCTTGCTTTCTTTCGTACTTCAATTTCCCGGAGCTGACAATCTGTGGACACCTGTCCTATTTAATCAATGGTCATGCCTTCACTTATGGTGTTCAACCTTTCAACTCAGATCAACGGCCCTATGGCCCTCCTCTCTATCAACAGTCGAGATCTCCTTCAAGTCTCCAGACTCTGAAGATTTCAAATCTCAGACTTCAATCTTTTTCCCCACTGGCTTTTATCCGAAGACTGTAATCCACTGACGCGTGTCCTCTTGATCTAACGATCGAGGATTACTTTGGGCCTTTACCCTGAGCTCTCGGATTTACACCATGTCTTCACTAATCTGATGGTCAAGAATTACTTCGGGTCTTTACCCGAAGATCACATATCTACGCCACGTCTCCTCTAGATATGATGGTCCATATTCACTTTGGGACTTTGAGTCTTTGAGTTTCGGCAATCTCAGTTCTCAAACTAAAACCCCACTACAATTTTCCTAGATCTCTTGATTTTCTAGCAAGTTTCTACTTACAGATCGATGGCTCTTAGCTCTTTGGCTTTTCAGGCTTTAGGTGTTTCAACGTTTCACCTTTGCCTTGCTCTAGGTCTCACGACCCATCGACACGTCCCCTCTGGATCTAACGGTCCAGATTCGCTTCGGCTCTCCGGCTCTTCATGCTTCGGAAATATAAAGTTTCAAACTTGCTTCCTCCTTAGCTCACGATATCTGATGGCTCAGATCCACTTGATCGATCCGACGCCTGAGGTTCACTTTGGATGATCTAATAGCTCAAGTCTACTTTGGATGATCAAACGACTAAGATTTCACTTCAGCTTTCTGACTCTTCGAGCTTCAAAAATCTCAAGTCTCAAACCTTAATGAGTTCCCCCTCCTGTGTGTGTGAAGCATTAAAGATCGTGGACCTTGTTCTAATCAGACAACTATTGATCTCTTGCGTTGTGATCCAACAACCACTGTCACTCCTCCTCCTGAGTTTCTGATCTCTTCTAAGTTAGAAAGTTTTCTAAGTCTTTAAAGAACTCAACCTTTGTGCCTCCTGCGGGTCTGACTCTCGGAACTCAACTAAACTTCTGAAAAATTTTACCCCTCCTCAGCTTGGTCTTGTGAAGACTTCGACTTCCCGTGCACTCCTTACATTTCAGGGATTTCTATAACTCAGATCCGAAGGATTTCTCGAATAGAAATTCCTATCACCCCCCCTGTCTTTCTCCTTTCGCTCAATGCACACCTTGCAGAGCTTCTCCTTATAGAGTGTTCAGTAGCTCTGTCTCTCCCTCTCTATGATCTCAACACAAAGTTCTTCCCATGCACTCCTTACACTTCTGTAGTGGAAATCCAATGGTATCCCTCCTGAGCTTCTAAGAGGTTAATTCACCTCTATCACGCACTCCTTGCGGACTATGTGCACTCCTTGCACTCGAAACTATCTTGAGAGAAACAATTGAAACTTATACTAACATATCACAGTTTCATACATTCATTTGTAAAAAACAACAACAACAGGAAATGTGCAAGAAATAACTTCATTCATGAACATTGGATCAATTTTCCTCTGTTGTATTCATTCAAAATAAAAATGGTTACATCTTTAATCAAATAGCACTACACACTCATAAATATCCTACGAACTTGCATCTAGCCTCATTTGGGCATACAAAACCTCTATTTATCTCAGAGGGTTCTTAGGGTTCCCCCCGACTACTTGTCTATTCCAAAACCTAACCTAATGGTTATCTTAGTTCAGTCATATTCCAGAGCAAGAGTGGAAACTCCCACTTCACTCGTGATCATTCAAGCATGCTTCAAAAGATTTCTCGACATTGAGTTCAGACATGCTTCAAAATATTCGTCGAGACTACCAGCGTTGAGATTTCGAAAATATTCCCATGCGTTGAGTGGTCCTGCTCCGCGTGCTTGCTAACGATGCTCCTGCATCAGGTTTTATCTAGTAAAGGACATTGCTCAAGCCAAACAGGAAGGGTTGAGACAACTTGAATTTAGGTTCCCGACAGGCCGATTCTGTCAGCATGACCCTAAAGGCCTGGTCCTCCAACATGCTTCACAGGTATCATCATGTTGGCCATACACTCATATTAATTTTGAGGATGAAATTTTCACAGAGTGCGCTCAGGACTGGGAAGAGGTAGTACAGAGGATGGTCAACCCAAATATGACTAGGTTCAAGGCCATGAGCATGGATGAACAGGTGGAGACAATAGAGAAAATGGCACAAGAGGCCCTCATAGACAGGGAATAAATCAAAGTAGCAGAGACCACAGAGGCACAGAGATGGGGATTGCTCTTGCTAGAAAGGGCATAGAGAATCATTGATCAGTTGCAAAATGAACCTGATCTAGTAGAGATGATGAGGATTCCCACTGATGACCCAATCGAAATTCGAGGAGAGCCAAGTGGCCTAAAGCCGATACAACTAGAAGAAATCACCAGGACAGAAAACCCTGAAGTTCCACCATCACAGATCAAATCACCAAGGGGAATTTTAACCCAACCTGAGATAGCGAGGACATCATGAAGAACAAGTGTACCAAATCCCTTGTTCGACTTGATAACCATCTATGATGAGGAGGAGAGTTCGGACATGTCCCTGGTGACTCTAGTGCAAATTATAGAGGAGAAAGAACCTAAGAGACCATCTACCCTAGGTCTCAATGCTCCAATTCAAATCCTTCTTTAGAGAGAGAATGAGGTTGAAAGTGCCTTAGACACTGAGCTACTCGACATGCCAAGAACCATAATGGATAGCATGAGGGATGAGCTAGGATCGGGCAGCCAGAAAGAGGAAATTCCATGACAAGAAATCGGCATTTCAACAGCTGATTGCCAAGTAAGTATCGAACCTACCCCTGGTTCCTTAGTTTTGGCCAATACCTTACGAGTCCATGAGAAACACACGGAAATCAAGCCATAGGGACATATGAAAGAGGTTCAGGAACCCATCCTAGAACAGATACACACAGTAGGGAGCCTGGGAAATACTCTAACTTGGGGAGAGCAACAAATCCCTGAACTTGTTGATGAGGTCACTGATATACAAGCAATATCCTATGACCGAAAGAGAAAATCCATCATGAAGAGAACCACTAAGAAGAGGAGGCTTACATTGGATAGTTCGATTCTCATCACCATAGAGGAAAATTTGCTCAGCACAAAACACGCCAAGACATCCAAGCTTATCGACGTAGAGATGGCTATCACAGATGCCACCTTGGATAGAGAAAGAAGAGATAAAAAGGAGTTGGTTGTTGCGCTTAAGGAGTTGGAGCATCTGCACCATCTGGAAAAATACTATCAGGACTCCACACAAGCCACGATATTCTTGAGAAGTGATTTCCAAGATGCCTATGACAAATTCACGAATGAATGGAAACTTTTCATAGCAGGAATAGTCGACTTCCAAGAAGACACCCTTATGGCACTAGAACCCTGCAAGGAAATGGAAATGTGGTATGAGAAGGCTCACCAAGCAATGGAAAGGATTGATTACATCAGCGCGGTTCAAAGGGTCGAGACGTCGAAGACCAAGAAAATCGGGTGCTGAGGGACAGCAACATAGATTGGATCAGAAAAGTGGTCGAATACTGGGTGAAAATGGCCTAGGAACCGCAGCGGGAGATTCGGGAGAAATGGTTCGATTGCGAAAAGAGTTGGGTAAATATTAATCGGAAGATGAAAGACATCGGCCTCGCAGAATTTGGCTCACCCGAGGACTTTGTCGACCTACATGACATAGTCAAGCAACATGCGGAACAAGACTCAGCATGGACAACAGAGATAGCAAAGGTGGCGAGCATGGCGCCAAGTCAGGTACAGCAGTTCATGGAACATCCAATCAAGGCTCGAGCAGTTTTGCAGTGGTTAAGTGTCAAAATAGTCAAGTATCGAGCACATGCAGTAGAATTGAAAGAGATCCTTGCGGCCCTGATGGACCAACACAGGTTCCCGTATTCCAACACATGCGTAGAACTCTTCGTCAAATGGTCAGAGTATGAGAAGATTCATCCACTTCAGTGAAACTATTCGATGACTCTTAGGAGACAGAGAGATGAAAGTGCCATGTGGCGATATTTTGTTTTCCTTAGCTTTCACTTTTTATAGTTATTTTTAGTTAATGATTCAGTATAAATAAGAGGATTGGCCTTTTAGTAAAGGTCGATGGTTTTGGGAAGACCCTCATTTTTTGGAATTGTAAAGAACTATTTTTGAACTACCTTAATTGAGAAGTCATGTTTAGGACTGAAGACAAAATACTAGTTTTTTTTTTTGAAAGGCGTTATATGATTGGATTGAGGAGGAACTACTTCCAACTACTTTATTTCAGTAATTGATGTTGTAACGAGTAAGAGCTCTGAATCTATTGATAAGTCATCTTTCTTAATATTTTTGCAGTTCTTCTTCTTAATGATGGAAATCAAATCGTTGTGTTAATGTGTGATTAATGATTAGAGCTAAGGAAACTATTTTTCTTCCCATCATCTTATTGCATGCGTATTTTCTTTACGATAGTTGTATCTCAGACAATAATTGAAATACCAGCAAGTTAATTTATTAGTACTAGGCTTGTAACAGGTGTGAATATCTTTGTCTGCATGATTGAGCATGAGGATCATCCTGAGCTTAGACTTTTCAAGTAGTTAAGACTCCCTTTCACCAATTGGTTTATACCAACACACATCATTTTATCAGACCCATCTAATAAAATAAAATACGAAAAGAGAATGTTTAAACTGAAGGAGGAACTTTCATAAGAAGATATATTGCCAATCACTACATAAAGCCCATTGATAAATTCGTCAGATCAAAAGATATCGAGAACCATTCCACCATCAAACACTGCAGAGTCTAATTGGGCCTCTGTGGCGGGTTTGGTTCTTGTTGAGTTAAAGGGATTTAGGACCCCTCAACACTACCATCGCACTCGGTCCAATAAGTTGTTTTCCTTGAACTTATATCGGCATTCTTCTATAAAATTTATAAAAAAATGGAATCATCATATATAAAATTACGAAATATTTGTTACAAAATAAGATTTTGGTGCGTATCATCAAATAGTAGGCATTGTTTCTCAATAATATCTATGTGCATAGGTATATGATAACCGTGCTCTTACGAATTCAAAAACATTGTGTTTACAATTTTTTATATTCGCGTTGTGCTCTATACATTAATTGAAGCATCGGTGCCTCATTATTGTTTATTTCACATTATTGAACCCGTAAATGAATTTAAAACATGATGCTTTCGATATTAAAAAATTATTATTTTCACTTTAAACTCAACGGTGTTTTTGATAGGAAAATACACATTGAGGCACTACTCTTGTATAGTGCACACCACTAACCGCGAAAACGTTTTTTTTTTTAAAGAAAAATGATAGCGATAGGGTTTGTGATCCAATGCAATGAGTGATCCCATTGCAATGGATACCAAACACCTCATATACAAGTAAAGAAACCCTATAAAAATATATTGCATTTAAAATTTTAAAAAAATAAATAAATAATTCTAGTTGTGAAATATAGAGAGGGAAACCAAAAGAAACAATAGGGAAGCTATGGCTTCCAATACTGAATGTAACTATGAAAACTTTTTATTTTTTGGGGAATGCATTGAAAATTGTTTGAATCAAATAGGGAAAGATTGATACGATCGATAGAATGAAAGTGCATACCTGAAATTTCTCTTTTGTAAATTTGTATGTTACCTATGGTGATCCCTTACAACTTTGGCTCTTCAAAAAAATATACCCACTCTAAATACTTTGCTTGTAAATCTCTCTTGCACAAATCCCCCCTTTAAATTTTGACAAAAGAATGAAATAATGATTAGGGTTTTCACTTATAAACACATACATTTAGAAAAAATGAAATTACTGCTCATTTTTTTGTTGTATATTTTGATGCATTGATGATAAATATGTGTGTTTTTTTTTTTTGTAACTTTATTTTCTGGTGCTACATATAGTCCATAGTACACTGGTGTGCTTGAAAGTGCACCAGTGTGGTTTTTATGTAAAAACGCACCGACAAAAAATTCAATTGACAAGTACAAATGAAAACCTACACAATTAAATTTTTGTAGAGGTTTTGCTTGCAGAGGAAAAAACGGAGGTCACTCTTTACTGCATCTCATAATTTAGGGCACAGACTTTATCCTCTACCACTCCCTATACGCTCTAGCTCACATCTCCTCTTCCACGAGCTGCTCGAATCTTTCCAAAATACCATCCTCGTCATTCCTACAGCCATAATAATTGGAGTGAATTTGATTTTAAATAGCATACTTAGACTTACTCTTCTTCGCCTCGGGGACTTATCAAATAGCTCTTTAACATTGGGGAGGAATTTCACAACCAAAAAGTATCTATAACTAGGGCGCTTTCCTGTGGCACCAATCACATCAACTGTGTTCCCTTCCAATTCCATCATCTTGGCCTCTACTTTGGCATAATTAGGACCACTAAGCTCTACGATCAAAGCTTCCTAGTGCCCCTTTTGTCTGATCAGCAAGAAAGGAACCCTAGTGGATGTCTTAATTATAATACTCTATCATCTTGAAGAATGACCTAAGGCCCATATTGTATATTTAATTAAATTTAAGAAGCACATTTGAAAAAAAATTGATGAACCATAAGCTTCACCAGCATACCTTATTGTTGAATACAATGCATTACCTTGGCCTTGACTTGCTCCTCCTTGATATCCTTACTCGTGTGTTTACTAAGAATCTCTTATTTGTTCTTATATGTAACCATGTGCTCGATCTCTTCTCATCCAGAAGGGGCACATCGGCATCAAACTGTCGTTCTCTTTGTTGATGGTTTCCCTTGTCCCACTCTCCCATTTCTTTTGCCACATCTTCCTCTTCCTCTAACAGGACCAACTTAATAGCAGTGACCTCTCCACTCTTAATTGTCAACCTAGCCTCTCTCTTGATAGACTTGATGCTCTTCCACTCCCTCATTTCTCTATCCCACATCTCCTCCTTCGTGAGCTACTCAACTTTCTCCAAGATACTATCCTTGTCATCCTTGTAGCCATAATAATTGATGTCAATTCACTTGTAAATATCGTACCTAAAGCTTCTCTTCTTCTCCTTGTGTGGATTATTGAATAGCTCTTTGACACTAGGGAGGAATTTAGCATCTCTTGGACACTAATTGTATAAGTGGGTGTTATAATAAAAATATGTTTGTTGGGATGGATCCTACCTATCTGACTATGAAGTTGGTTACAACCTATTTGATATCTCAGCACGAGGCAAAGACTACCCGCACATCATATGGTCATGTGTCTGAGGTAGTGAAAAGGGGAAGTAGGAGAGGTGAGGGACTTGTGTAAAATCCCTATTAGGACCACCCAACCTGGGTATTGTCCTCCCTCAACTTCATGGGTGGCTAAAATGGCTTGGGTGTGACTATTTATGGACAAGAGGGTGAAAATAAGCTTGTTTGTTTTTGGACTAGCAAAATAATAAAAGTGAACAATAAGTTGTTCACTCCCTTTTGGCCTTGGGAAAAGGTTTGAAATTAATTCCCAGGGTAGACCGGGGTTCCGAACAATTATTCGGTGAATGACTTGTGAAAAAATAATTGAAAACTAAGAGTCAAAAGAATCTTTAGAAAGATACAACCATGTCATGTAGGTGGTTATAAGTGATGAACAACAAGTTTTTTAGTACTTGTAATGTGTGGGAACAAGCCCAAAATGGCCCAGTATTACCTAGAAATACCCAGAAAGTGGTCCCATGACTTTTCAAAGTTGGAAAAAGGGGTCTGAAAATGAAATTGCAACCCTTAAGAAAGTTGCAATAGCTATGGAAAAAGGATGTAATTGGATGCAAATTAATATTAAATAAGGTTTTTTGTGGACTAATGAAAAGTAAAGACTTTAACCATCTATCAATCATGATTTTTAAGTTTAATAATCACATGCAGTGGTTACCATACCATTTTGAAGGTCCTCTCAATCACACAAACACCTATTATCTCACAATTTTTCCACTTAATATAAAAGGAGTGAGCTTACGTAGACCACTTGGCTTAGAATGAAGAGTGTCCCATGCAATTCAGAGAATGAGAGATTATCCCCTTCTGGTCACTAGCATTTTTGGGCTCTTAAAGATACTTGGATGGAAGAAAGATACATGTGCAAAGAAAGAGGCTCAAGACCCCTCCAAGGTAGTATTAGTTGAGCTTACCCAAGAAGAGTAGTATTCCAACCAAACTAATCTATTCAACTTCTTAATCGTGTGATTTACAAGAGAAAATAAAGATCACTCAATTGATACCAAGTAGACAAAGTCCAAGGTGCTCCTAATGAAGATTCCTTGGCTTTGACTCTTAGTATTATAGAAATCGAAATTGCATAAATTGAAAATACCAATCCATCCACATGGCGATATCATGTCTTTCTTTCACAAGTGTGTCTCTTGGTCAACAAAATTTGAAATCTAACTAACTTTAGATATAATACAAGTATATATATAAATATAGTATCTAGATAATATAATGTATTTTTTTTTTCTCATGGGGCAGACCCCTGCCTTTGGTTTTCAAGTGTTTTGCATGTTTTTATGTTTTTTTTCTAATTATTACAATGGCCCCTTCAGGGGCAGTAACCTGTAAGTCAGAAAAAGTAGAAAATAAACAATACAATTGAATACCAGTTCACCCTCCTTACTAAACTTGGCATTAACCATAGAAGCTATGATGGAATGGAAACCCAACCATCACCCATCACAGGGTTATGCATTTGTTTTCCTTCGTCTTAGGTGGCGTAGTATTTGAATAAATCCAATAAAGAATAAATTAAAACACCTACGCTATTCAACCCAAAGGAAGGGGGTTGAAGTTCTTAATGGGTCGCATAGCCTCCATATGCATGAGAACTTCAACAGATTCCTTGTTTGAGGATTGAAATTTATCTAATACAAATTAAATCAATGACAATAAATAAAGAGTAATTTCATATTTTTTATAAACAAAAACTTAAATGAAAACACAAAATTTTCTTTACATAAGCATGGTATAATAACAATGAAGCATGTGCAAGGTTTATGAAACTGAGTGAAATCAAAATAAGTGTAAAATTGAGTGTGGGAGGAAGTATTTTATAGGTATGTATGATGATTTTTGTTTGTTGCATTGCTGACCCCTTTTCCTTAAATAGGTCTTCAAGTGGTTCTTGACCGCTTAGGTGGAGTAGAATAAGCAACCGATTAAATCCTAGCAAGTAAGCAATGAAATTTTTGTATTTTTTAATAACATAACTGAACTAAAGAATAGAAAATTGGTAGTTATAGGTACAAAATAGCCAGCTAAGATGGTTGTCCCGGAAGGAAAAACTTACCAAAATGGTCAATTTTCCTATTTAGGACAACAACATAAATAGACAGAGAGTTAAAGCTAAAGGAAGAATGAAAGAAAATAGAAATAAACAGATGTAACCAACAAAGAAAAGAGATTTTATGGGCTATCCTAAGGGACCCCTAGACCTCTTGACCACTAAATATGGTTGAATGTGTCTAGTTCCTTCATGAAATCTGCACAAAATCACTTTAAACAAGTCAAACGCAGATGTTAGTAAGTGAAAAAAACCAATCTAAACCCAAGGAAGCAACAAGAAATTCCTAGCTAACATAAGAATTATTTACTACTACACCTCAACCCTTGCCCAGTAAGCAAACAAGTCCAACAACTGAAAGCAGAACAAGTACAAACAAACACTTAGAAATCTTGGAGAACATTCAACAGAGCTTGTATGCTTTATTCAACAAGTCTCCCTTTGTACAAAAGTATTCATCTTATTTATAAGGGAGAGGAGAAGGCTAGGGTTAGTTTAGAAGACACTTGTCACTTTTGGAAAAGTGACAAGTGGACCAACCCTAAAGTGTTTTGTCTTTATCCAAAAAGAAATAAAATCTGATTTGATTTGATACTTTAATTACAATATTTTAGTCCAAAAAGTAAATCATTTAAAACATAAACTTTTACAAAAAGTCATTTATGGAAAATGAAAAAATGGGTGTCACATCATCATCTGCCTTGGGATTTGTTCCATCCCAATGACATCTTTATTGTTGCCATGTTTTGCAGCTTCAATTTAGGTGGCGTCATGGTGTCTAAGGCCATAAATGGTTGTCAAATTCACCAAGATGAAGGCCCAGGGCTTAGGGAAATTCATATTGCTTTAGAGGGTTGAGGGGTAATGAGTTTGGTTGCTAAAAGTAAGGAAATACCCATTGTTCAAGAACTTTTCAAACTTTATTTTATTATCCCCTCACTTCCTATAATTATCCCTGAGGGTCGGTGAAGGAAGGCTTTAATCCAGGCTTGATTTAGTGAAGGGAGCCCTTGGGACTAAACACTTAAAATGATTTCCCCTCATACCAAATAGACACAAATGTGGATTTTTATGTCTTCATACTATATCTCTATCCACCAACTTTTGGATTCCTTTCGTTTGGCACAAATCAAGATCTGGATGAGTGAGATATGACCTCGGAAATGTTCATGGGAATACTTTGGATGGAGGGATGATCAGATAAATATTTGAAATTAAGACTGATTTATGGGTTCAATTTTAGGAATATTGACCTTATAGATATTCATGGTAGTAGCTAAAATGGGTTTCCCTCATATTTTGAAAATTTGGCCCTGGAGGCCTCCAAATAGGCCTCTCTTTTGGCACATGTTCCCTGGTCAAAAGGGTCTCTAACACTTCAGAATGCTTCACTGAAAATCCAGGATGAATTTGCAAGATTGAATGCCATGGCTGGATTTTACATTTTACCATGGTCATTTCAACTATTACTAGGCGAAAATCCACCTCCTGATGAGGAAGATATGTAATTAAAAATCCCAGTGACCTTAGGGGGCAAAAATGAATTTTTTAATATATAGTTTTTAAAAAAAACATTTTTAAATTTTATTTATTTTAATTAAATATTATATTTTTAAATTTCAATATGTATATAATTTAATTTAATTTTAAAAATGATTTCTTTTAACTAAATACTGAACATAAAAAATACACCTCACATCCATACATAATACGCCCCCACATTAAAACTCCCTGACCATGTATTAAACATCCCACCCGCATGTGGACTATAGTCTGACACACAAAAAAATATTTAATTATTCCCCCCACAAAGGTGGTTGGCAGACTGGGCAGTGGTGGCTCTGTACTAGTGGTTGGACAACCACCTTCCCCAAACCCTTTTTGTTGTTGATGCGTCCACAATGGAGGTGTCGGCTATGTGTAGAGGTGGATGAGGGCCAAGGGAGGGGCGATGGTGGCTGGAAACCACCTCCTTGTTCCCTTTATTTTTTAATGGCAGTGTAAGCAGGGAAGAAGGGTTGGGCAGAGGTGGTTGCGCCCATGTGGCAGGACAACCCCGTGCCCACACCATTGTCTATTAGCATGGCGGAATATAGGCATATGAGGGGCCTGAGAGGATGTGAACAGAAGGTGGGATAGTTGCAAAGGTGACGAGGCCTCCCCCTTGAGAGGTGAAGTGGTGGTTCTCCATGTGCGCAGGTGGTCGAGGGGTGGTGCATCAGCCCCATTTTAATTTTTTATCAAAAGGTAGGTTTTAAATTTAGAGATGGGGTGGGGAGGTCACAGTTTCAACCCCCCTCCCCTTCCCTTTGTGTTTTCTGACACCAATTTTTGGTCTTTGAGTGGGGGAAAGGGGGAGGTCAAGGGTTCAAACCCCCTAGCCTCTATTTTGACAGTTACAGGTCTATTGTTTTTTAGAAAAAACTCAGCAATTGCAGATTTTTAAGGGGGCCTTGGAGACTTAGGCTTGGTGCCCAAGATGGGTTCGAATCCCCCCTCCCTTATAAGTTTTGTTCAGAGACACCCAAAAAAAATTATGAACCAATACATCAAACCATAAACCATTAAGAATACTATGAACCAACTGATAAGGGTCTGAACCATTGTTTTCCATAAATAAAACCATTACACCAGCTCAAAATATTTTTTGAGAAATCATAACCAGTGGATGAAAAGGAAAGGCATGGGTACTTGTTCCTATGCTTGAGGTTGGTGGAAGTGGCATGGCCTACTGCCCAAAAAACCTATTCTATTTGTAAACATCCCTGCTCCCTAAAACCCCCAACTGTGTTG